>DWUN01000951.1:0-18821 GCA_018249975.1 Passova gellias
AGTCGCTTTCTCTGTCCCTATATCCCTATGTATGCTTAAATCTTTGAAACTACGCAACGGATTTTGATGCGGTTTTTAATAGATAGAGTGATTGGAGAGGAATGTTTATATGTAAAATAACATCCATTAAATAGTGGAGAAATACTGTTATAGTTTATATGGCAGATCAACGTTTGCCGGGTCAGCTAGTTATAAATAAATAGAAACAGCATAAATACGCCGCTTAAAACATATTAGGTATGTACATTTCATTTCTATATTACTTTATTAGCCAACTTTGAATAAATAATTAAAACACTTTGTTCTACAACTTCATTCATATTGAAACATGATATGTGAGCGTTGTTTTAATATGCATAGAAACTGAAATGAATAAACAATGTCATTTCTATCGTGCAATGGATATGTGGTTTCTGTTTAGTCATGCCGTTGTTATGTATAATTCAGACACAATTGTTAGTATAATATCTACTAACAATCTATTCTTACCCACAACTGGGCGCAAGCTTGTAACCGAGCGCTCATACTCATTCGATTCCGAGAATAATTAAGTTGGGATAGAATTCTATATTCACCTCCTACATACAACCTTGAATAAGAGTGAGCTTCTTATTAACGTCAGTCAGACGCCTTGATATCTACGAGGCTTAAGATTCAGTTTTTTCATTTGTCTAGATCAATTACAATCTTTGTATAGTACTTCATTTTCAGGATGCTTAGATTCGCGTACGTTGAGGTACTAAGTTGTGGAAGTGAAATTTAATACGCAAAACAAATTATATCTTTGGTTATTAATTGAGTGAGCTTAGACAAATAACTTTTAAAAACTTCTGGTCGTGATTGGAAAGTAGTTTAATATTTGATACATATTTCAATTTCTCACACAACGGGTGATTATTGTTCATTAAAACTCCATTCATTCAAATATATATATTTTTTTAATCCTTATATTTTCGCTATCAGTTTTTACTGCTACCATGGAATAGTTCGATGCTATAATAGTTTAATGATAAGCAACGTTATGATCAAAGCGAGGCCCGAGGCAACAATCAAAATAATAAGTATCATTACTGTTGATAGCCGTTAATTAATTACGGGTTCCACACCAAAATTTGGACCTCTCGCTAATGACCGGAATGTCTTAAATGGCTCACTAGCAGTTCAGCTTGTAGGCTATTAATTCAAAATGAAAAAGGGTTAGGAAAAAAAAACATAAGAAATATGCTTTGAATATCGGAACGGGACCACACACTCGCCCGCCCGCTCAGAGCACGGCGCTCTTGTTAGTGTAATGATATGCACATTTATTTAGAACTTTATGTATCGAATCCAACTATAAGGCGGGAGTGTTTATTATTTCGAATTTTGTCACACAATAGACTCGGAGTCGAGACTGCCGGATGTAAACGACTTTATTTATTCGAATTCCAAAGTTTTATGAACAAATATATTGTATGAGTACGGCAAAAGATTTCCATTAATTTGAATAGTTTCGTATATCTATCTTTTAATTCGAATAGTCAGTAGCGGGTTAAATTTGGAGAGAGAAGATTTTGATATAAGTGTAGTAATTTACAGGACAGCAAATTCTGGCGTGATACACTGTGTTTTCTTTCGATTTGTAGATTGATTGGTCGTAGAAACGATGAGTTAACACTTACGTTAACGCTTAGCAAAACATCAGTAGCACGAGAACCGTCAGAGGCGAGCAAATGAATTTTCTTTCATCACAGCTTCGCTGTCCCAATTCCAGCTTAACGTAGTTTGCAGTCGCACACAATTAGAGCGAATAAGCAAAAATAGAAATGGATTATCGCAACAAACATAAACATTCACTTAACAAATCACAATGTTTTGTATTTATATCACAGTTCGATGTCCGTAACTACAAGCTAAATAATTGTCGACCTGGCATGTTGCCCGCCGCGAAAATCTTGTTTTACTCTATTATTACACCACCATAATGTCATCATTTTTCATAAAACTCTGCGATATATGCGCAGAGGCGTCCATTGTTGGCTTCTGCATACATTTGATGCTTTCAGCTAAGCCGTTACTTATACTAAGCTGAAAGTAAAATGTAATGTCATATTCAGTGAATCTATACATGTTTTTGATAGAAATGACTCTTAGAAAACACATAGGCATTGAAATATTTTTTAATATATATTTTTTAAGATAACACAACGAATCTGGTTCACATTCGCCGTAAATATGTTGTGACGCCTAATCGCGATAAGATATTTAAATAAATACCCACACGAATTACTATGTTCTACTAATTTTGTGGTAGTTGATTACTTCAAGTTTACCTTAAGATGTCTATGGTAGAGCAGTGAATAAAGTTTCTATGGGCTATGGACTTTGGATTCAGACTTTGATCGACTCACTAGTACGGTACGGTATGAATATGATACTTTTGCAGTATTTTTGTTTATTCGGCTATATAGACAACGTAGTGATAAATTATATGCTGTTTTCTATGTAAGGATACGTCAGTGAAATGGAAGGACCTTTATCTTACTAGGATATAGTGACAATTGACTGCGTTATCACCATAATTGCGTCACTCATGCAATGCAATTGTACGGATTGTTATTTTAAGTCGACTGCTGTCACAACAGACTCTCAACGAGCATGTAAACACACTTTGTTCGTTCTGTCCAAGGTTTGCTTTTAATTTCATTAATCCCGAAGAGAATTAGTTCAACAATGATAATTTCTATCCCACGTGTGTACACACTGTATCGTGGCGTTGGGCGGTATCCATTCACTAATCTACATATTGAATGTTACCGAGACCCTACAAGCTCGTATCAAAACACGATACGGGATTATGTACACTAACTTCAACACTATACGGCTTAATAGAGCTTAGACAATTACGCGACGTAGACCATTTTGCATCGAAATATAAAGTTTCTTAGCTCGCTTTGTCCCGCTTTTCATTATCCAACCCTAAAACGAAGAGTTAAGTTTATGCATAAACATTAAAATGTATTTTGTTGAATTACATTACGGAGATTATTTTTTCTACGCCACCGACTCACATTGTACGGTAGATATATAAGCCCGTAATATATTTTACGAGTGTCATTAATAAAACCGTTGTTCCGTGCACAATGTTTGCAAATAAAGACATCAGCGTTTTGTGTGTAGATATTTCCTGGTAAGGCATTAAAAGCGGGACAGCATTCTAGTTATGACGCGTGATGGATGATTTCAATTCAGGTAAGCGGGTGCTTATAATTTTATGGTATGGCAAAAAATCAACCCAAACACAAATATTTTGTTCAACAAAGGCCCTCCCGATCCCAACTCCAATCGGTCACGGCAGTTTAACAGGCGCAATAGACGTATTTTTTTTTACGTATCAATAGTCGTTAATAACAATTCGGCCTCATTAATAATCAGTGGAGCGGGAGAAAAAGCTTTCATATACGCTAAAAGCTGCCACCGCTTTTTATATCCAAATGTAACGTTCGCATTAATAACGTTTAATGTTTTCATTTCAGTCACAATAATGCGTCGCTACAAAAAAGGGTTCTTAATTGTCGTGACGCGAGTGCAATTAATATCTATCCCCTTGGAAATAATGTCGGTTACATGAGCTTCTATTCTGTTAATGCAAACATATTTCACGGTAGCAATAGTTCTTAATGTGTATCCTACCAAAATTACTGTCTTCGAGTGAGTTCAGTATGGCTAACCGATGAACTATGTATAGTCAGAAAACAGGTAAATGTTAAACACGAGTGTTGTTAGTGTTGAGGAAGTATTTTAACGTTTGTATTGAAGAACCCTGTGCCATAGCGCAATGCAATATGTTTAGAAAGAAGTCTGTTTCTAAAAATAGAGTTGCAAACTGCTACCTACAGTATGTAATAAATATTTTGTCGTATAACATATTGCGTGACAACCTTGAATGAAGACTTGGTGTATATAGTAGACATCCCACTACACAAAAATCTGCATACTATTTCATATAATACATTGTTATTTAATTTCTTGTTCCCTACTTCGCACTTAGCGTGTCAGATATGATTAATGTCTATAAAAATTAAAAGGGATCCTTTTGTCTTCCTCCGCTTAGTAGCTGGCCGTCACTAATGATACAAAAAGTAGTGACACTAACATGAGATGAGAGGCACGATAATCATTGTGAAATGTTATGAGAGAGAAAGAGATAGACACGTTACATAGATTTCAATAGCGTAAGATGTTTAAGCGCATTTTAAAAGTTCATTACAATTATGTTCCGGTTAATAAATGAAAAAAATCTGGGGTTTCCAAAGCCAATAACAGTCGGGCCGCGCCACGAATACCCATTCTTCTATCGCTAATTCATTCGGACGTCTGCATTACCGAAGGATTGTATTCAGCGTGGAAAAATTAAGTAATTCATTCGACTTGAAAGGGTGGGCCATTTGTATTTGACGTAAAAATGCCGGGCGTAGCCGTCACTTGGAGTACGCATCGCTGGTTCCCTACGGGCGGCGGCCGCGGCGCTCGACCGACCAACATACTCATCCGATGTTTAGATAAACATATTAATAAGTCCCTATTCTATTGTACAACGTGCGCTCCACATAAAATGTTTTCTAGTTCGGATTGTTTCCGGTCTTATTTATAGGTACCCAAGTAAAATGTTAATTCAATTAATTAATGTGCGTACGCACTACGTTAAGATTGTATCAATTTGATGTGCATGTGTTTTGCATAATGAAGCGCCCTAAATGGCTCTGTTTTGTTGTTCGCTGTCCGCTATCGTAGTGCATACCTACATGCATTCTATTCGAGATAGTTTTAGTAGATACAGTTTATTTATAGATAGAGACATTCCGACGTTACCACGGCATGTTTAATTGATAATGAATTAAGTTTTTTGTTATCGTTACTCTCTTTATATACATGTGTAAAATGATAGAAACAGCAAGCCGTAGCCTTTGTGGCGTAGAGAGAAAACTGCAACGGTCTGTAGAAGTGAAGGATATGTGTCAAGCGTTTTCAGGCAGCGGGCTCTCTGGCGCTGTTCGCGGCGGCCACACGAGTGCTCTGTAAGCAAACCAAGACTGGGGCTCGGACGGGCATGGTGGCTAATGAAGATATGCGAGTGCACTCGAGCGTGTAAATAAGCGCGCCCCGAGGCTGTGTTTCTGTTTACTCCCGCGGGATTAGTAATTTAAAAGTCAATGCGGACACTCGAAAGGGTCAATCGCATCGCGCGCCCTGTATTGAAAACGGATACCCTTTTCTGTATTCCGGTGGTGGCCCATGAAAGTTATAAGGGCTGAGTTGTTGAACTATGTAATTGACTCGGTTCTGCGGTCGCAGGCTTTGTTCTCCCCAGGGCGGATAATCGAAAACGCCTCTGGTTAGCCCCGAATGATGGGAGAGAAACAATACGAAGTTGATATGTGGACTCGCAGACGGTCCCTTGTTTGATTTGCAAAGAGCTATTTGCTCGACGAAGACTGTGGCCAGGGCAGGAAATTTGAGTCCGCCGACGGTTGCGACTACGCTAACACTTGTCCAATTACTTCCCTTTCGACAGTTGAACTGTTAAACAAGTTAAATCGGCAATCGTTTTAATAGAGGCCGGCGGGGAACGTGGTCTTTTGTGACGCAGCAATTTCCGTCCGACACGAACGCTAGCAGCAAAAACTAATATGTTACACGAAAATGAAAACAAATGGAAGGGAAACGGAGCGAGGAGACATGACGCCAGTTATAAAATAGACAAAAGCGTTTAGCTTCAACACGAATAGCGAGCTATTTAAGTCTGGAACGGTCCCTGGGCCATCAATTTTATTTTCTCGCACAAAACATGTCGGCTGTCGCAGCGCATTATGCCGGGAGCGCCACACGCAACATACGAACAGTGTTTTATTTCGGGCAAACGTGGACGTGTCCAATGATTGACTTATCCGGGAGTAATTTGAGAGGCACTCGCGATGTGAGTCGTGCCGGTGCCGCGGCGGTGCGCTGACGAGCTGCCTCCCGGGAGTAACTCTATACCGCTGCTCTCGCCCGGCTATTACCGCCAGTGACAGGTATTAAAATAAAGGCTCTTTAAATGTTACCGATGCATGCATCACCGATTTCATAATCTCCCGGGATAATAATACCGGTTGTCTCCAAGACATTATAATTATATTTATTCGCATACTTATATCAATTGGAGATATCTAAGCGTTTTGAATCGTTAAACCGAGGTGAATTAAAATTTTTGAATTTGCATGTTGGATTCGTTATTTTTTGTTTATTTGAACATTCCGAAATTCATATTTCTTTATAATCTGTTAAGCATCCGTCGTATCAGCGACAACTGTATCATGGTCGGGTAGTTTGAAAATTCAAATTGATAACGATTTAGTTAATATTAAAATATGCCCTACCACACAGTTCAATGAACAGAACAGGACCCCGACACTGTAGGTAAAGGCGATGCGTCCTGCCCGAGTCCCTCAGCGACCGACTAATCTATCTTAGTTTAGAACGGAGAGCTACAGATACATTCCTTTGTCTTAGTCAGGAAGGAAATATCGACGGTCCCGTGTGATTTAAAAGTCTCGCGTTTTAAGAGAAAACCAATACGGATGTTCCATCTGCGTGTTGTCTTTTCCAAATGGCCGGGACACTGTGTAACACGATACACTACTCCGCGGGACGGATGTGTGTTTGAATAAAAAGAACAAAATGGCATTGTAGTGAATCTTAATGGTACACGAACGTGACTTAGTACTGCAAGCAATAGTAAATGATACAGATGCAAAGAGAGGCTTAGTGCGAAATGAAAAGGAAATAAAAACGTCGGATTCCTGCGGCGTTAGCAGGCTTATCGCATCACCATAATTCAATCGTATATGGCCCGCTTCTTTGCTACCAAAAAGAGCATCGAATTTATTACAAAGCTCGCATGGTTCGGGAACCCCTACCTATTATTTATGGCACTCGGTTGGTCTGTCAGGAAAAAAAACGGACGGGTGCTTCGAATGTCTCAGCGGGCAACTACGAAATATAAGCTGCAATAACACGCATTTCCTCTACGCTTATAAAGGAACAATATTGAAGTACGGATGCCATTTCTTGTATACTAAACCTTGTGGCTTTGAAATGTGAAACAGTTTTAAAACGCGCTTATAACATGCTAGTTTTCTGCCGGTGTTCATATATCAGTGAAGAGTAATCCGGATTTATTGAATACGCCGCTGTATCGGGGAGATGTTTTAATGCGAGCCATGTGGTGGCAAATGTGGGAACCCCGCCAAGACATTGCCCTATTAAATGACTTTGTTACTCCATTGTTGTGCGGTTACACTGAATGGTGGTACGTATAAAGTGCTTTTATTTATAACGATGAAAAGTTTATTATGGTTTAATAAATACACCGTGAAGTTAACGTGAATTATTAGTAGCCTTCATGTGTAATCGGTATTTAAATAAAAAGCTATTAGCATCATTTGAAGCCATCTGTTAACTCAATGCCCACTTCAAGCTTTGGAGGAACTTAAAAAATTGCCGGATACACGTAAAAATGACGGTCCCGATGGATGCATTGGTCCAAGTGATCTCATTGATTCGTCTTTAGAATTAAACGGAGATTCTCTCTAAAGGGAGCTGGCAATAAGACCTCTATTGTAACTCAAGAGCTCTCCGAATCTGGAGATATTTTGAGTCGGGTCTAATTATTGTAAGACGTACGAAAGATCCCTAAACCAACCGAGCTCTTTACATTAAAGACATATTTTAACAAACACAAGACATTGCCGTTTAGAAGCGATCAAATTTAATCCCCAAAATGAGACTAATATCACGAATCGGGTCAATGGCTATCTTCTCACGTTTGTTGACGACTTAAAGTGTGATAATATTTATTAAACGGTTCACTCGAAACGAGCGGCGACGATAAATAAGCCCTTAAGACCATTACGCGTCACGGAAGATTTAGTATGTATACGGTAACGACATTTTTTTCTATGAGCAACAGTTTTTATTTTCCATTGCGGCATTTGCGTTTGGTATTTCAAGCGCGATGTTATCGTTATGATTTTACTCGTAATTAGTATTTATTACGAACTGGTTTCCAAGCACGCAGTCTAACGAAGCTTAGATGAAGTTCATAGTGAAAGCGGTTTGAAGGTGAATTATGTGGTCAAGAGAGGGTCGCCTAGCAATTAACACTGTTTTTGTGTGTGAACAACACCTGCTTCTGATATGCGCACGATAATAATAGGATTTATCGTTTCCATGATGTTTTTGTGAAGCGACCTTTCAAATCTATGCATGTTCCTATAAACCTGTGCCGTATTTTTGTTACCTAATACATAATATATTTAATTAGGGCGTTGTTTAACACAAATAAAAACTATTTTGTCTTAAAATTCAAGTAATGTTGTAGGTATATGTATAAAAACGACTATCACTTTTAAGTCTTATTAATAGTTACGTAGATTAAATTTATTAGCAAAAAGATAAAGTTAAAAACACGGAGGTCTTCGGCCACACAAATCGGTAGCGTGTTAACGAGACAAGTTGACACAAAAAAAATGTCCCTGTGAGAATTTGCCTGCCATCTGCCGGGAACGCGATCCGTCCAAATAAGTGCGTTGGTTAATGCTCAAATAAGCTGGCGAACCCCCTACTTCGTTGTATAAATCATATGATAATTGAATCATATGCTGCGTGTCAAAAGTAATTAACTGGCTGCGATACGCATCGCCACATGTGCTTTTTTAATAATCGCATCTCAGTTTCCTCCCGAGCACGCCCGAGATACGATCTACATAGAATTTCTTTAAGTCGTAATGAAAATTATTATAGAGCCAGCGGACCGCGATGACTTTATTATATTAGCTTCATTGTGAGTAAATTGAACTATGGTCGGCGTGCGGGCGACAATTGCCTTCGCAGTTGGTGTGGTGACAATTTTTATCCTATTTTACGCGCTAATGACTTCGTTATGTCACATGTGATGAGTCAATATTGGATTTTTGGCGTTTATTTATGAAATAGAAAGAAATATTACTGTTGTTGCGCGCTTGGTTATCGAGTGGCTGTATATTTTAATTAAGTAATATTTTATTCGGACGTTTCACCGAAACACAACGCTTTATCTGAGCATATCACGCCACAGCCGTGCCTAATTTACCCGTAACTTATTCGTGGGAACTAGATTACTTCAATATACGCAGATTACTGTTATGTTTTTTACAGATCCGTGCCAAAGTATCGTTATCGTGCCTATAATTTAAATACATACGTTCGGCGGTTTGTTGTTCTATAAATCTCGAGAACCAATTTATCCGGTTGGATACTTAAATTCGTTTCATTAACATCCTATCCCATATTAAATTCTGCCGGCGGCGTATACTGACAACGATTGGCTCCGCGCAGCCCGAAACGAGCGCCGCGATAGGCAATAAAAATGTTTCGCAGCCGTACACCAATTACCTTAATGTAACTACCATCAAAACAACCTTTTTAGCGAATCGCTCCTCAGCTTTTTCCCACGACCGTTTGCTTCTAATGAAATTAAGAGGATCCTACCTGTGAAGCGAACTGCGCTGAAAGCTAAGTTAAACATTGAAGTTTCACAGTATAGCACATTATAATATTACAAATGGCTTTTTCCTATACAATTTTTTGCGTTCCTAGCTGATGATGAAATATTAGTCGTATCGCGTGCCCGCCGTGACCGTAATGAGCCCCTTAGGAATACGTAGCAATATCTTAATACCCACCTTGGCCCGGGGTGACAAATACACGGCATTCGCGTGGAAACTGTAAATAATTTATAACCTTCGCTCGCTCGACGACGTTTTCAACAAGGAGGTGACGAGCCGAGCGAGGGCGATGATATTGCACTGCAAAATGTTTCGGCCTTAAGTAGAATTATTGCTGACTTCACCGCGATGTCTGCACGATGTTGTGGGCTTGGTAATTTCGCGTCGTAAGCACTTCAAAGGTATTTCAGCGTTACGTAAGCGGCGTTCCATCGACAATATTATAACCGCGCTATTGCTATGACAGTTACATAATTCAGGAAGTTTCACTGAGGGATAAGTAAACATCAAACGCGACGAAGAATAGCGCTTCCGGGCGCTTCAAAGCGTCGTAATCGAGGATATCGCAGGACACGGCGTAAAATAAACACGTTTACGAGTGGCATGTATTAATTTATTTTGTCGTGGAAACAATCGGGCACGCCTCTGTTCGAGGGTGTCGGAACTGAAAGTTGAATATGAAAGAGACCATAAAATAGTCATAAAAAGTGCTGAAGAGCGGTGAGTGTGCGTTCGAAGTGCTCGGCGACGTCCGCTTTGATTTGTGTAGAGCAGCTGTTTGAAGCGTTAATAACTTAATTCGTCAGAGTTGACGGCGCGGAAGACGGCTTCTTAACGTCTCAACATATGCGCGGGCGCCGGAGACGTACCGCTAATGCGCGCAAGCGTTATAATAACTTACTGTACTAGCTAAGTCTCGTCGTGGATCACTCGAAGCGATTTGTGTTAATCGATTCCCTGTCCCTATAGTTAAATATACAACGGCTAAATACACCTTTAGCTTTACTTCACTAAACTAAACGCACCCTAAGAGGGGGAAAATAATGGTCGATATTTTACCATATACAATTAAGAAATTCAGTTCATTATAAATAGTAAAAGCAGATTTCCTGTATTTAATTTATTTTATTTGGAATAATTTTAAAACTAAGTCTAAATTTATTACTCTATATACTCTAAGCAATTTCAGAATTGGTAAACAAATCATAAGAGGCTTTTGACAGTGACAAACAATAGCGAAAGTTTTAAAAGTGCATTACAAACAAATTCGTATGTAATTAAAAGTTGAATTCCGTTACGTCGAACAGGTAGGCACTTGAGCGTCGTTCCTATGAGAACTGTCATCTTAATCGTATTATTTGTATATTCACTGCTAAGCATGCAATGGCACGACGGTACTCAAACTGAGGAGGAAAATAAACTCAATAGGTTATAAAAGTTTCATCTAAGTTTTACATTTCATTTATCATAATGATTTATACAATATTATACTGAAAATGATTGCAAATTTTAAAATGATTATCCAACTACAGTTATTGAGATCTTAAATACATATCCTGACTATGATTACTCGTATATTATAATAAATATTAGCACCTAAGTTCACTACTTCTGTTAACTCATTATTTTTATTTGATTTTAAGATCCGGTTTGCTTTTTGACGTAGATTATGTATTTAACGAGACGTGAAAATATAAGGTTTTGATAATGAATTCACATTTGGTGTTCAGAGTTAAAATTACTTGGACATAAACAAATGTAGGTATTTCATTTGTTAGAGAAGTTACAAACATTGATTCAAAACAAATCTGATTAATTAACAAAATTCAATCAGTTTGACAAAAATTGTAATCTGGTTCTAACTGTTTTTAGATACTGAAAACTAGTGTTTGTATTGATGCATTGTAGATTTAATGGTTTTGCAATGCAGGATGCATAGACAGATATACCGATGTAGCCAAGGTTGACTACAGCTAATATTTTAGCCACGTGTCTCGTCACCTGTAAATATTGATGTGCCACCTACCCGCTCGTGTCATGCTCATACAAAATAAAAAAGGTTGAGCACCACACCACCTAAGCAGCGAGAGACGTTCATCAAAACACTTAGTGAGATATTTGGTCTCCAGTAATAATTCATATGAAACACGTCTCGAAAGTCACTCCACGCCTTGTTAAATGTCAGTGGCGTTCACCTTAACATTATTTTTATAAGGCGACTATAAATAAATGAAACACATCTACTCTTACAGAACGGGTCTCTTCAACGACGTTAGGACTGCTGCAGCAGCTGTGATATTTGAATACTTTGTAAATTGGAAGCCATATACAAATGTTCATTATGAGTTAATTAATTTTTTCACTCAATTTGAATTTTATATTTCCTCTGCGGTAACTTCAGAAAGAAGAAAGTTATTTAATACTTTATATAATATATATATAATATATTAATATTTACTTAGCCGAACTCAAAACTTTTCAACATGAAAAATGTAAGAAAATATCCATATATTACGTGCATGTAGGTAAATTCAAATTTCGAAGTCTCTTCACGTGAAATTTACATAAGAGAAGCAGCGTATCTGTTATAGGCTACTGAGGCAGGGTAAAGCAAATCAAAGGCTATGAAAGAAAATTTTCTGACGAGGTGACGAAGCTTGGCAAAACTAA
The DNA here is from genome assembly GCA_018249975.1 of Passova gellias. Classification (NCBI taxonomy): domain Eukaryota; kingdom Metazoa; phylum Arthropoda; class Insecta; order Lepidoptera; family Hesperiidae; genus Passova; species Passova gellias. The sequence continues at coordinate 12,237 of DWUN01000951.1, forward strand.
CTTCTGTGGGGCGGAGCTATGATGATCTTGGTATTTTTTTTTATTGTAATTTTTTTTATTTTAAAGAATAATATTGTTGAACAAACATTTTTTTCTAATAATTGGGACCATTCCATACATCGCTAACACATTCCACATTAAGTAATTTAATTTCTGTGTTATAGTAACTGAAGAGCTAAGGATCTTATAATACTTATATACAATAAAACGGGGTAATTTCGTATGTAAATCCGAAATGAAATCTCTACACTAAATGTTTACCTCATATTGGATATAAATGAAAATCAATTTACTTTTTCCAAGATTATATCTATGACGTACGATAGAAAGACAAGCGAATGAGCCATTAGTAATTCGTGAAATAGATACTTTTAACAGAGCGGTGAAACATTTGCCGCTTTATTGAGACACCCTATTATATCTATTTTCGATACACAAAAAAGCATGTTCATTGTTCACGGCTTAATCTTCATAACTTTAAGTCCACATAGTTCGAAACTTGGCACGTGGATGGGTTGATACAAAGTTCCTTCAAATAAGTTTGCTTTTTTTATTCCCGCATAAACAACGGTTTCGCCGATTTCAGCTTATCTTTTACACGTTTTTGCAACTTTTGCACGATTATTTTACCTTTTTCTGAAAAGAATAATAGAAGTTGAGCAGCTCGACAATGAGAGGGTAGCATAATAATATTTTTTAACATAACAATTTCCCTTGTTGAACGCGTTGCGTGTTTCACTAAATTGTGCCAGTTTTGAAATATGTATTTTGTTACCTAATCTCGAGGGACATTTACTCGTGTAAAATTTAACATTTTCGTACCGCTTTAGTTCAAATATTACTGTTTTCATTTGCTGGTTGCGCTCTACTCGTATAATGTCAAGTCGGTGACAAATGACAATCAATTGAGAAATTTATAGAAGCGAGCCAACATTACTGCGAATATATCCTTTAATAAAACGAGACAAGTATCACCATTTGCGAGGGATCTTAGATTATTTAAAACGCGCAAGTTACGATTTCTCCGTATAGTTAATCCCGGTTTGTAAATACGGAACGAAACTTGACAGCGTATAAAGGTCTGTATAAAGAACGCGCATGTGGGTAATATTGTGACTGTCGCCGCCATTGTCGAGGTTATATCTGAATTCAACAAAGGAAAGCGAAGTCCCAATTCGAAAAACGAATAAAACTACGGCATACGAGGCGCGCGTCAGATTATAGGCATAAATTATTAGGCACTTTTGTTCAAGACGAAGCCGGTTGGTCCATTCAATTACTCGGATCATCCGTACAAGGAGTGCCGAGTCTTTTTCAGATGTTTGTGTAAGGGATTAGTTCGGGATATCTGTGTCGGTATCTCCGTAAGATAAGTACGAATATACGTCAACGTCGGACGACTAAGCCGATTATTTTAAATGTATTCACTTCCTTAATGGAGGTCGTTTTTCACGGTGAACCATGACTTGCCTTGCCTTTGACTTACTGAAGATTTTCGGTTATGATCCGGCCAATGACTGGTTGGTGGGTTTAATGCCTGTTTATGTGACATTTATTAAATTGTTGAACTTATAGGGAACAATTGACAGTAATACCAATTATTAAATCAGTATCAATACTTTTGAGGAAATGATAATTACGTGTATTATCATTTGATTTTAAATTGTTAATATTGTAATAATTCATATCTTAATACATTATTACAATGCATTTATGGTACCACCGCATTTATAATGACGTAGAACTACAGATGTACAGAAAGAAATATTATTACACCTTTCTCTATATACTAATTGATGCCATTAAAATTTCAAGTAGATATATGTTTGTATGATGAAAATAACAAATTATTATTTATGCAATATTATCTTTGCAATTTTCAAATACGTACATATGTAAGACTAGCTGACCTGGCAAACGTTCTGCCATACAAATTATTTTTTATTGCTACTCCTCTCCTATTCATCTTAGCGTGATATTATATAGCCTAGAGCCTTCCTCGATAAATGAGCTATCTAACACTGAAAACATTTTTCAAATCGGTCCAATATTTCCTGAGATTAGCGCGTTCAAGCAATCAAACAAACTCTTCAGCTTTATATTATTAGTATAGATACACATTAACATTCTTGAAACTGAAAAATAATATTTTTAAGATTTTATTCCATATTGTTTATTATAATATGAATGGCCAAATTTAATAATTATATCATATTTCGACTGTGCTTAACTTAGACATAAACTTGAAATTTGAAAAGGACATACCAACAATGCCCGTTGTTGATCGAAATAATGATTATTATTATTTACTTGACTTAAAGATTACTGCCGACCACACATTTCCAGTGGCTTAACTAACAACGTTTTATTAAAATGAAGCAAAAAAATAGAGTAAAAATGCGTAAAGCTTCGCCGCCCACCTGCGCAGGCATTGACAAATGCTCCCGCTGACTCTTGGGGCATCCTGGCCCGGTATAAGCTCATCATAATATGCATATCATTATTTCGCCTCGTGCGCTCATAAATATTACTTATAGAAAGACGTTTGGCAATTTTTAAGAAATTCGAGCCTCACTTTCAAAATATCATATACGAGCCGAATATTCCCTAAGGATATTACATACATCGCAATGTTGTTCTTTATATTTTATTACTTCATTTACCATTCGCAATAAACAAACATAATTTAAATGACTATAAATAAGAATTACTTAAAGTAACGCCTACATTTAAGACTATACATATGTTGGGGCGACATCATTTATTATTTACCAGAAGACAATTATTAGACAAGGATTTCTATTTATTTATTTATGAACGGTTTATAAATTAATTGAGCTTAAAAATTGTTCTAGTGATTTTTTATCTGTACTGAACAAAGTAATGACTGCAATGAATAAAATAATAAGTTCATAACGTAAACCGCATATCTTAAAAGTTTTTACTTTGTCAGGCAACTGACAGGTGTCCGTAGCCTTTCATTATTGTCATATTACAGCGGATGTCATTCAGCAACGAAAAGAATTTTGAGTTGTTTTATTGTGAACATTATTGGACAACTTAATATTATTGCGGTTTGAAACGTTCGTTTGGTTCCGGGATACCATTTTTTTGTCAATTTCAAAAAACCACAAAATGATTTTAATAGAACCAACAAAATTTATTTTTATACTAGCGCGTAAAGTTACGTTACTAGGACCAGTAAAAAATACGGCTATATTTTTGTAACGTATTAAGTTACAAAAAATGTTCAAAACGCAAACACGCAAGTACGAAAATATAAAAAAAATGATTGTCTTAATTTCGTGACACATAATTAACGATTGTGGTGGAATATTGTTATTTTAACTGTGGGTGCACTAAACCTCACCACGGCAGGTGGTATCTAATTAATTAGCTAGGGGTGCCAATTCACCCTAACCCCATAACGGGGGCTGAAATTTAATGTGTATTTTGCATTTTTAACTGCATGCCCCAACCGGCATTAATAATAAATTATTCTTATTCCAAACGAGTAGGTATATAAGGGCGGTATATGTTTTCTCCTAATATTCGACATTACTAGTACCCAGTAACTAGTACTAGTACCTACTAGTATTAGGTGGCGTTTATTAATAGTAATGAATCTCGCGAACCGTGAAATTGCATTGTCGTGCTTAGTTTCAGCTTCAGTTAATAGCTGAATTATTCGTATATTGTGTAATCTGTTACAAAGCCCACTATAATCGAGCATTGGAATTTTATAAACTTTATCAGATTCTTAAAGATATTGTTTTATGATACGTAAGCAATTTACGATCAGGTCCAAAGGTGTCACAAATAGAGGAAATAAAAAAGTTTTGTGGCCAAAGAGCGCAAAGTAGACGGTTGAGAAGCAAATTTTTTTATTATACCAATCTTACATGTCTACTAAAAATTATAAATCACAAATATAACAATGATTTTTTCTATATTTGTTATATTTATAGCGAAGAAATATATTTAAAAAAATTTAAGCACATTGTCGTTCTTTGTATTATTTATGTAACACGTGTACTCGGCAGTACCTACGTCACACTTCGCGTGCGGGTTGAGGCCGCACGTTATATCACTTGTCTACATCACATTACATCGTTATTATCCGCTCACCGTGGGCTGACATCGCTCATGGAAAGATGAATGTTCTCAACTGTACGTACTTTACATTGCTATATAATAGGACCGATGAATAATAAAGTTCAGATAAATTGCCTTTAAGCCTGTTGAAATCGAATAGGAAAATAAAAAAGGTTTCCCGTGAAAAAGGATATTTTTATTACACCGAGACACAGCAAACTAATATGCTAATTTGTGTAACAATATTTGTCCTGGGGATCGAACCCATGGCCTCCAGTTTAGGAATCAGAATTTCTAACCACTCGACCATTGCCGGTAAGATCAATGGTAATAAAACACGATAATACCTTAAGTAGGACGTTTACTTCTTATATACTTTTATGATGCATTTTATAGCTCGTATATTTTATCGAATTTACTTGATATTATTTACAAGGAGTGTAGAAAACGAGTGGTTTGTACTTTGTACAACTACCGAATATTAGAAGAACCTTTTCTTTTGGAGAACGTTTGGCAATTTCGACTATGGTTATAGGCTACTTACAAAACATTCGTGGTCGTAGCTTCGACAGGCGTCGTGACTAAAGTTACCAAGTCACCGAAACTCGTTATATAACAAATTTGAATTAAACTACAATACGTCATTATAACAACATTGCGGCTATAGGCAACAGTTTATTTATTATATCTAGCATGTATATGTATATATATATATATATATATATATATAGGCTTAGGTTTGTCCTTTGTAACTCCTCGGTTTAGGTTTACATAAATCTATCTACATATATAAATAAAAATGAATCGCCGAATGTGTTGCTAAGCAGAAAACTCGAGAACGGCTTGACCAATTCGGCTAATTTTGGTTTTAAAATAATCGTGGAAATTCATGGAAGGTTTAAAAGTTGAGAAAATAAGGAAAAATCGGAGGAAGATAGTAATAACAGCAATTAAATTTTTCCATATAAACCGCTTATCTGTCAAACATAATATGATGTACGTCCCGTCAAATATGAATAAAATCGGTACAGATATTGGTGTAAATAACCTATTTATATGTTGTAAGGCTGTACGAAGTTAGCCGGGACAGCTAGTTTTAAATAAATAAAAGTACAGTAGTTTTAGAGCAACGTCAAAATAACTTCATGCAAAAGAAACGCACGTTCCCAACAACGCAATTACATTTGCACCTGACGGTTCCTGCAGCTATCGAGCGAGATGTAGCGTCAGAATTAAATACATGCTTCGCGAGGGGCTGCTTAGTTATACAGAATAAATACTGGTGCATAATTACAGAGGGAGATCCACGGAGTTCGTTATTAAGACGGCACGCGTCGACTTCTCGGAAATGTTGTCGTGTTATGTTTTCTCGGAATAGTATTACGGTTTGATGTTCAAATTACTCTGATTGGTGTCATTATAACGCATTCACAGTGGTCACTGAATTAGGTATTTATATTCATCGTTAAACGATATCTATGTAATAACAGTATAGTCGGTATGTAAGTATTTACGTGTAGTAGGTTTACATATATATGGGTTAATGCGTATATAAATGTATACCATAATACAGGTATTGATTTGCCTAATTTGGAAATAAACAGCCGTGTGTAGAATTGCCCGAAATAAACAAAATATCGCATTGTTTTAGTACAACACGTTACAGATGTATCACATCTTCTAATTATTAGATAAATGGTATATTTTATACAATTTGAAATTTGAGCCCGGATTTCAGAGTTGTAGTCAACTACAATATGAATAGGACACCTATACATATTATATGTAGGAATTAAACACCCACCCAATACAACTTGTTACAGCCTCGCGTCTTCCTGAGAAGTGCATTTAGATTCGATACAATAAAAGACAGCCGTAACCAGTTCTTTTCAAGTCTGGAGGCGTCCCTAAATAAACAACCCACCCACGCGTACTTTAGCGCCGGCCCACGCTATACAAAATAGATAATAAGCCGCGCATTGATAAATCTGTAAAAATACAACCCAATAAAAAGATTAACGAGCTCGATACAACCCAATAAGTGACAATAAACCACAGCAGTATCGCTCTTTTACCTCAGAATATGTCACACAGAATGAAATTATTACGAATACTTTCATAGAAACGGCTACTGTACTCTAGGAACTTGTAATAATAACTTTATAGCAAATTCATTTTAGTTAACATGTAATTTTTAAGTGAAAATAATTTTCACTTATTTATTTTCAATTATTGATATCTGATTGTTTCAAAGTGAGTTATAATGTAACGTTATATTTGTGAAAGGACTTTGAAGGCGGTTTATAAGCAAACTAGCTGCGCCCGCGACTTTTTTACGCGTGGAGTAGTTAGTGGACTTTGGGCAGCATTTAAATTTTTTAGAATAATAAACTTTCATCCCCTGTTTTATCCTCTTGGGGGTAGAATTGATCAAAATCCTTTCTTAGCGGATGCCTACGTCATAACATCTACTTGCATGCCAAATTTCAA
>DWUN01000952.1:0-18815 GCA_018249975.1 Passova gellias
TTTGAACGCGCTAATCTCAGGAAATATTGGTCCGATTTGAAAAATTATTTCAGTGTTAGATAGCTCATTTATCGAGGTAGGCTCTAGGCTGTATAAAATCACGCTAAGATGAATAGGAGAGGAGCAGCAATAAAAAATAATTTATATGACAGAACAACGCTTGCCAGATCAGCTAGTCTTGATATATTATGTGCAATGCTGGGTACCGGGGTCACGGTTTTGTGTTTAATTGAAATATCAGAACATGAGTGTCAGTTATGGTGTAATAATTTAGCAATAATAAATAACTATTGTAGTTTTACTTCCATTTCTTCAATTTTTATGCCGTAAAAGGCAAAATATGGCTGGAACTCATAATCTAAATATTCGTGCACATGACCGTCCTTGTCTGTCTTTGAAATTAACATATTGTCAACTGAATTTTTCGTCTCATTCCCTTTCAGTGTATTCGCTATTGTGTTAGAACGAGACAAAATCAGCTAGCTATAATATAGAGAAAGCGGCGGCTATTGAATGTTTCGGATCAAATCGACTTGGTTCATTTCAATGGATTCAAACGACTCCTTGAATAAAAGGTGAAATGATTTAAATAACTTGAAACTACATCACACGTTACTTAGATAATTAACTCTTGTACATAATAGCTATCGTAGTGGAACATAAAGGTGGGCGCACACGAAGCAAAGAAAAAAGAATTATTGATAACGGGCGTCATGTAACAGGTGAAAATAATAAAAAAAAACTTCAGCTTCAAAGAAGCGGGGAAAAGAACTCCGTCCGTCGACACCTTTTCACGCTTTCCGCGCGATCAAAAGAACACACCGACAACGCGTCAGATGTTACAAATATGTAGTCACAAGAACGACGAGCAGGTAACAAAACGGCGCGGTGCGTCTCGTCTGGACGATTTATTTCGGGAGGCGACCAAAAAGTCGCGCGACAAAAAAGTCGCCCGTCCATCCGCGCTCTAATCGATACAACGTGTAGCAGTAGCAGGGGTGTCACCGCCGAAAAACGGGGTCACTGACCTGTTTGATTAATGGTTTGATTGATTTACTAATGGAGCTTGAATTTTTAATGCGATATCGTTTGTGCGTGTTAAATTATTGTACGGATCTATGGGGTGTTTTGCGTTTGCCGGGAATTAGTTCAAGAGCAAGTAACGTACTCGTACCAATTCGCAACGGGAACAACGTTGTTTATTTATTTATATATCAACAGACTCGCGTAAGGCTGCGATCACGTTGTGTGTAAAACGAAAATTACTAACTTCTACTTTACACGTTTGCGCATACAAGTTGGCTCGTATTATTTCAAATACAATTTGTTTTGTTCACACGTAATGCGTGTTGTCCTGTGAAAATTGGACATTTTCCTGCAAAAAAGAATAAATAGCCCGTGTCACTCTCCAGCCCTTCAACTATCTTCGTACCAAAAATCACATCGATCGATTGTACCGTTTTCACGTGAAAGAAGGACAAACAAACAAACAAACAAACACACTCTCCCATTCACAACAGTTGTATGGGTGCTGTAATGTGTTAAGTCTGCAAGTTCGCACTTGGCCAGCTTCCTTAAAAATATTCTCACTGTGTTAGGACACCGGAGTCCTGCACTTGAATAATATGTGTTCACACTGATATAGTCCGCCAGCTGTCTGGTTACCATAGCACAGATTCCGCCTAATTTAAAAATCAAATGGCCAATAATATGTGAAATAAGTAATTACGATTACATTACTTATAATAATAATAATAATAATAATAACCAGAGACAATTCCACACGCGGCTATCCGATTCCAAATTGGACAATTGAATGGCTGTGTTATGGTAACCGGACAGCTGATAAACATACATATATTATCATACGATATAATACTTGTATATATATGTTTGTTACGAGCAGACACAGAACAAACAAACAAACAAACAAACAAAGGTGCCGCAGACACGAATGTTTGTCCCGGGTGAGAACCAAACCCACGACCGATTTCGCAGTGAGGCTCTCTGGCAATAGGCTCACCACCTATTCCATTGTGGGACTTAACGTAACTGGTGAACTGTGGGGGTGTCAGGTACTACATTCCTCTGCCTACCCCTTCGGGGATTACAGGCGTGATGTTACGCTCTCTAAATCGACGGCGAGGTCGGTCAAATGGATTCCTCGCCTAGTCAAATCATACGCTTATTCGATTCTCTATGACGCTGCAGACACAGGGTGCAACCCTAACCGTCCCCTGTCGATGCGTTTCATTAGTTACCGTTTGGTCAGCGGCGACTTGAACTTGATTGCGGAATCTGTTCGCGCAGATTAAATATATTGGGAACGGACACGCCCCATTTGGTGCCGCGTAAACGCCGGCGTTACGGGAACGCTCGGGACGCTGGAAGCTGCGGGATTTTCAGGATTTACAGAATTAACGGCTGCGAGACGGGTCAATGCTCGCTGGCAGTGGGCAGACTGGTGGCTTGACCTAGCCAGTAGTGGTCGTGTCTTGTGGCCGCGATCAGTGGCTTAGTGTGCGGCAGCGCTGAAACCATTTTCAATGTGAAAACGCGTTGAGATTGGAAACTCTATAAGACGACATTACGTCGAGTAGGTACTGCAAAACCGGAGGTCGTGGGTTCGATTCCCACCCGAGACAAACATCTGTGTTTGCAGCACGTATGTTTATTCTGTGTCTGGGCGTAATTAAAATCTCTATATAATTATTGTATCGTACATATATAATATTTATTTTTATCAGCTGTCCGGTTAACATAACACAGGCAATCAGTTGCTTCATTTCAAATCCGATAGCCGTGTATGAAATTGACGCCAGTTATTATTATTATTATTATTAAATAGAGACAAACAAATACATCTGCACTATTTAGTTTGCGAGAAAGCGAAATAGAATAACATTATGATAAACGGATATGAATAAAGCCTGTACTCGTACGCGGTGTAACTCGTAAGGGTCAATACCAAAAGAAAAAAATGTTCATTTTTTATCAGCAAATTGGAGGATAAGGGCTACATTTAAACAAACACATGTTTGGCACAACCCTAATGTACCCTCTAATAGGGTGGGGCAATGAAGTACGTGTTTCATTTACTTGAACGTTGCAGTGTCGAACTGATCTCTCCTGGCTATTGTGTTTTTCGTTAACATCGCTAAATACTTAATTGGTTGAATCAATATCATCAGTCGAAATCAAAACAAAGAACAAATATTAATTGTCGACGATAATGTTCATTAGTTGTCTGTTTATAAATTGTTTTTATCGCAGGAGTCCTGCTGTAAACAAAGAATACACTATGCTTGACTCCTGAAATCAAATTAATAAATGAAGTACATGCGCGACGGTCTTGGAGACTCTTGGCTGTATATGGTACCTATTCGGTAAAGGTAGGACGGTCTCGGTCTGCCTCGGCGCCTACATCCATCAACACTCTATCCATATCAACACTATCTGTTCTGTCAAGCTTCCATCATCCATTCTTGCCACATAGCCGATTCACCGAAGTACGAATTTAGAAAACGTCACGTCAGCTTTGTAAGGATAGAGATATTAAGCATTCGGTGCTTTCTGTCTACGCAATCAGAGACGTGGCGTGAGGATATAATAATAATGATAATAAACGTAACATCACGCCTGTAATCCCCGAATAGGTAGGCAGAGGAGTGTAGTACACCCCCACATTTCACCAGTTACGTTAAGTCTCACAATGGAATAGGTGGTGAGCCTATTGATTCATTATAAGATACATACACTCAACGATACATAGATAATACAAGAAAAATAGGAAAACGATAATTTAAATATGGTTTATCGAATACAAGTTTTGCGACAGCCCTATAAAACAGCTGATTAGCACAACGCAGTGGAAAGGAACTTGATTAAAAGTTTGCTCACCGCTACTGACTGTTAATATGAATCGTCTTGCTTGTAATTCGCCCGAATATTAGTAGCTGCGATTGAGTAGTGGTTTCGTCGACAAAGAGACGATTGGGAAGTTCAGAATTAATTTGACTGCTCTCCTGGTTGCGTGGTTGAAGACGCTGACTGCTAAACCGAAAGTCTCGGGTTCGATTCTCACACAAGACAAACATTTTGTATTATGAGCACATTTATTTGTATAATATCGTATGTACGAGTATACGAGTATGTATATGTTTAGCAGTAGTCCGGTAACCATAACATAGGAATTAAATAGCCTAATTTGGAAACAGATAGCCGTGTTGAATTGTCCGAATTATAAGTATTAACCGAAGACATTTTATATTTTTATTGTTGATTGCTCCCAGATATCTTTACAGATTTGCGCGGGATTCGGAGAAGGCTTTTGCAATACTTTGAACGTATTTAATTGTAAAACTTTTCATACTTAGAATTCTACATTAGCTCTGAGCGAAATTTAATATCACAATTTGGAAACGAGGTTAGTCCTTAATCCGCAAAATGCGTACATTAAGTCGTAAAATGTACGTCGTTCGTACAATTTCTTACGAAGCGTACCTAAAATAAAAAGTAACCCGAAACTCCGGCCGGCGACGTCGTCTGCAACAAGGACCGTTCGCTATTAAGACCCGAAAAGAGTTTCCATCGGGGCCCGATTACAGGATAATAAAATGAAGCATCGCGCACCGCTCTGACGAGTTCGTTAGAAGTTGTTAATGTGACGGTCATTGCTGAAAATTGTCTTCGTTGAAATCACAAATACATAAGCTGTCGCAGTACTTAGTGATATATTATTATGATTGCTGTATATGAACGATTGTAGTGAATTTTCGCTATGGAAATTTCCAGTTAGAGACGATATTCTTTCCATGTATTTCGATCGGTTTCATAGTTGAGCAGTCGAGCAGTTGAGGAGATCCTGGCTGCAAAACCGGAGAAACTGAGAGAAAGCTTCGCTTTAGAAGCACAGCAATACAAACGATAAGCTAATCTAGTGACTAGCCAAGATTGTTCCACCCGGTCGTTGAACGTAATGTACTATTTGCAATATGTGAGCGCCAACTGGTAGCTAAGTACTTCATAAAATATTGTTTTTTACCACCTCGTATATTACACCGGATACAAAAGCTAAAATAAATCTCATAAGAGAATATTTTTCTTCCATCTCGGGGTGACACGAACATTTTTACATATTATTACTACATTTCGCTTCCTGGCCGCGTGTGTTCAATCGCGGAGGCTATTGTGTTTGTGACCCTAGAAAGGCGCATCCCTCCTCCTCTCTCTTACCCCTCCTCTCCTTCCATACGTTATCAATTCCAAGCAACGTCAACAACGATATTCGGAATTCTCAGGAAGACAGTAATGTATGTCTAGATAACTATTACCCGTGGTTTCGTCCGAAACGGCGTCCACAAGTACAATGAATACATTACCTCGAATTGAGGAACCCTTGTTCTTTTAAAGTGGTCGAAAGCGGAGTAGGGTGCAAGCCCGAGTTCATTTTCACAAAAGTTGAACTTTTGATAAGTAAAATTACTAACATCTTCCTCAGCCTTCCGATTATCTCCGTATTCAATTTTATTACGTACTAGTTCACGTGTCCGACATTTTCATTTCGTCATAATCAACCCTTTACTCCTGCTTCGGCTTGAATCGAGGTTGCCGTCTCACAGAAAGTGGCTTTGACTACTTGATGGCCAGGAAGGCAGCCCGAACCCCTCATTCTCCGTCGTTAATTTGTGGGTTACGTCAAAATCTGTTTTTGCTCGCTTCTGACCATATTGCGAATCTTCGAGCCTTTGCAATAAACAATACACAAAGGTATAACACAGCACACAAATACAAAAATAAAATGTATCCCCCTTGCATTGCCCGATCCTAGTTTAATAATGTGACACATCCTAAGCCTCCGAGACATTGCGTGGGTGCGGGGGAGTAATGGAGGGTAAAGGTAAAAATTTTGTAGCTTTTCGTTTTTTCTGTTGTAAATTTTACTTACGGCAAAGTTTAGTAAGGTAAGGTATTTTGAAGTGTTCACCTTTTAAATTTTTTGGGTATTTATTTATTTTTGAAAATTATAAAAAAGCTTTTCATTCTAAAATTTATTAATACTTTTGTCGTGGTGCTTACTATAAGTCTTCTTTGTATCGTGTCAGGCAGATTTGTGTAGTTGCATATAAATAATTTCTTTATGTACGCCAAAGAATCATAACGCGTAATTACTTAAACCTAGTAGCTACAGCTACTGTGTGCACAGGCACTACCGTGTGTACGGCACAGTATTTTTTTCTTCTGTGGCCTGATTCTAAGCAGAACCTTTGCTGCGGTGACCAGGCAGCTAATAAACTACATAAATATATAATTTTCTAAATACATTCCTATAGTTTCTATCAATACATAGAACAGATGATTTATACTTGTGCTTATTACACAATTGTTGCTATTGAGTGGGAATCGAACCCACGAACTCCGGCTCAACTATCAGAGCGGCAACCAACTGTCCAAGACACCAGTAAACTATTATTTTATGCTGCTATTTTATCATTTTAACCCGTTTTAACATTTTGCCTTGAAGCACTATATAACAAAGAAAAGCGTTTAGATGATTTAGAAGCATGGATGGTTAAATGAGTGACTACAATCTAAAAGCACTCCCCACGTATTTCAAGTACTTTTTAAGAGAAGTTTAATGAACAAAAAAAGCGTCCAGAAACAGTTTAACTTTCGTATAATTTTAATCAAATTCCAAATGACCTTTTCATCGCATTTAAATGAAAAAGCCTTTGTTTTTAATACTTTATTTTCTCGGAAAGTTAAAATGAATTAATGCGAAGAGCGAGCCTCATAATGTCATTACATCGCATAATAACGTATTCTCAACCTCATTTCGTCGTCAATGGCATCTTTAAACAGTAAATAACAAGGAATTTCCTTAGAAACTTTCTGAAAGCCGCTCTCGCAAACCTCTCTTTTCTCGTCAATTTTTAAAGAGAGCCTCACTTTTTAGAAGTTTTCTTACATATTGCGAATAAACGAGGAGAAATAATGTTACATGATGCTGTACTGCTGCTACTAGTACTATTTCTAATACTATATTTTATGCAGGGTTTATTTAAAAAAACATCATAAAATAAACTTTACTATATACTTGAATACTATACATGAAGTTATTTATAAATCAAATGTTATTTAAATTTTTTTTACGCTAGGAGAGTAGCGAACGAGCTGGCAGCATTGACGAGTGGCCGCTGCCGCCCATGGACATCTGCAACCGACCTCTAATAGCTGTAGAGATAGGACTCTTTGTGTGAATTCACTTAATAGGTGTTATTAAGAATTAGTTGGTTTTGATTTTTCTAATTTAGAATTTCTAGCAGTGACTCAGAGTCTGGATGTGTGCCCGGTGTATGGCAATAGGCTCACCACCTATTCCATTTGGGACTTAAACGGAACTGGTGAAATGTGGGGGTGTACTACACTCTTCTGCCTACCCCTTCGGGGATTACAGGCGTGATGTTACGTTATAAAATTAAAGCTTCACATCGAAATTTCTGTAGTTATAACTTAGCAAAGGCCGAGATGCATGCTGAGATTAGGACGCCGTATTCGTGGAATGTGTGCCTTCAATCAGCAACACGAAGCTATCACTGCTCGAAGGCAATACTTATATCAAAATCAATACCAAATGTTCCAAATTCAAATATGGCTCACAAAACGTTCACAAAAGAATAGGGTTTTGTTGTAAGAGTTACAGGGCCAGACATCTTGACAAATGACACGTTCGAAGCGTATCTGGGTCTTGATAGTCATAAAACTTGGATCTTTTAGGTCTTCCACCATTAATCTATGAGCATTCAATCTTCGAAGGCTACGATTGAAAGTCATAAATCGCTGTCATTTCTACTATTGTAATACGTACAATGCGGTAACGCCGCTTATGACAACGAAGACATTTCTGCTCGCAATTATTTAGAGCAACACGCTTAATCACTGTGAAGTAATTACCTTGTTTGGATATTAAAACAGAAAATATTCAGTTGCAACTATATTAATAAGGACAAAATGCTGATATCGTGGAATAGCATATGGCAATTAGATTCAGAACTAAGCAAGGCCTGTTGTGCGCCAACCAGCCAGCTAATGTTGTATCTGTATATAAGTACGTTTCTATATACATACTAATATAGACAATAATTACTTTCAGACACAGCTTGTGTAAATAACTCAAATATTTGATCTAGGGAATCGAACCCAGAACCGTCGGCTCAGATATAACAATCGCCTAACACTGTAGAATTAGATGTTACATTATCCTACAGAATCTTAACAGATAGAAAGCGTAGATACATTCTAAAATGTGACACGCTTGTCTACAAAATACCAATCCATTCTCGCCAAGAAGGGTTTAAGTTATAAATGTCGAGAAACACAGGCGGCGGCTCAGAATGTAATTCCCTTGCCGAATGTGTACACAAAAGAATTTCTAAAGGGTCTAGAATCTTACGCATTGTTCTCGTTTGAAACTAAACAAACACGCTAAGACACGAAGGATGTCATCTTATTTGTCTTCAGAGGAAACCTGTAAGTACTCTACTAGTGTCTGTTCTATCTCATATGTGTGATCTCTAGTAAATCTTCAATTTTCACTATGATATCCATGTACTCCAATGCCCTATTTTAAATTTTTTTGAGCTCCTCTCGTAGTGAAAAGGGTTTTGGTCATAGCGTACCACGCTGACCAAGTGCAGGTCTTCAGACCGCACAGACCTAGAAAATATTATATTCCTACTTTAAATCCCGTTTTTAACCCGCTTTTCCTAATAATCATTGTGCGCGGTCATATGACTTGAAAATTATGTTTAGTTTTTATGTCGCATTTTCTAATTTTCAGTCTTACCACATATATTAGCTAGATCTCGAAATCAGTGCTAGTATAAAAGAATTGGGAGCAAAATCACTGGTGAAGCTTTTACGAGCCCATAAATCTTGTACGCTTGAAGTCAAAACGAGAATTTAAAGAAACCCGCTTGAACTTGCGAGCAAAAAGGAGGATCACAAAGTTTGCGGAACGGAATAGATGTGTAATGTACGGAGTTTACAGACGGATTACGTTTTTATTGACGAGGGGAAAAGAAATACAAAACAATTAAACGTAACTGGACATTTAATTTTTGCTATTTTCGATCTTGAAGTTGAGGATGTGTATTGTAGATACTATTCCGCTCCTCAGGTATAACACTGTTCAGGTTCAACATGGGTTACAACACGGACACTAATTACGATGTCGTTACTACTGCGCTTACACTGATACTAACTATCCAGATATACCTCATTTCCGGCAATAATAACTCTATTTCTACAGTAGAAACTACTGCATTTATTAGTTTTTGGCAATACCATTTCTGCGGATACAAATCTGCAAGCATAAACTACGTCAACATAATTCAACATGAGCATAAAGTACTTCAACACAAATTCAACATAAAGTAATAGCAATAAGTATTGATATTTAGCACACATCGCCGCCGGCTACGGGCTTGGGTGTTGTTTACCGCGGAATGAATAGAGCGCTATCGGCGTTCCGCTAATTAAATCTGCCGCCACTTGCCGCTAGCGGTAAACAGCCGTAATGGAGTTTCATAACAGTAATTACCGACATATTTAGGTACCTGCGCGCAAGAGGACCGGTTTTTTCTTTTCCGTCAGGAAATGCAATTTACGCATGTCCCAGTCAAGGAAGCCAGGGGTCTGCGGGCCTCTCGGCCGAATACGACCAAACTACCCACTAAAGCCTGACGG
Organism: Passova gellias; assembly: GCA_018249975.1. NCBI lineage: Eukaryota > Metazoa > Arthropoda > Insecta > Lepidoptera > Hesperiidae > Passova > Passova gellias. The sequence goes on from DWUN01000952.1 coordinate 9,748, forward strand.
TGTGTCTCCTCGACGCCTGGAGGTCGGGTCACGGGAACACTTTCGCACACGTCCGCGATCCGGCCGACGCTGCCCGCGCGATGTATGGCGCGAGAGGACCGGTGCTCCTGACGCAGTTGGAGATTGCAAACGATTTGTAAAGCGTCACTGACCGCGGTCGGCACTAACAGATAACCACTTTTTTTAAAATTTGGAATCAGCTCACCTGATACAAAACGATAATGTGGCCTATAAGAAGTCATGCTCGCCTAGTACATGCGTTTTCACTCACAACACAAGTCCGAAAAGTCCTGGGTTATAATTTAACTAGGTAATTTTCATGACCGCTTTTTATTCCGCAGGGCACGTTGGTCAGTCGGTCCCGATTGTTATCCTTAAGTTGCAATCGCTAAACGTTGTCGGAGGCCTTAAAAGCGGTTTGAAAAAGTCCAACAGACCGGTAGGCCCTTAACTTGTATCTCGATAATATACACACGAGCAGTATATGGTATATGTGCCGGGCTTTCCACAGTCACAATAGTCTCTTCCCCAGCTGTGGGCCGACAAAATATTGCAAGTCAATTTGACATTTATTTGAATATTGAGGTCAGTCCGTAATAACTTAAATTGTAAAATTACTTGTTGTGTAAAACTAATCATCATTTCGAATGAAACTATAGACACGGCTAGATATGATATTTCGTTGGCAATAAATGACGACTGGTTAACACAAAACCGCAAACATGGAGTGGACAAATTACGCGTCTCTACTAAAACCGATAACAAAATTGGCTATTCCGCCCACTCCGCGTCCGAGGCCGCATAAAGAGCATACAGCAACCTAGATGCGAATAAATTACGTATACAACATACAGGCTACGAAAATGTGTGCAAATTGTCCCCGAAAATGTCCAGTACGCTAATATGATGAATGCGATTTTGTTATACTGTGCCGCGAACTGTTATAATTTAGGGGTAGAATACACGAAATCACAACGACAGTGCATTAATCACAGCGTCGCCTGCAGACTGACGCCCGTCATCGAGAGACGTGGCTCGTGTGCCGCTACACACGAGAGGTGACGCTTTCGATATTAGCTTTTTGGTTCAGACGACATTTTATATCGTAAGTTATATTCGTAACCTATTCAAAAGAAGTAATGTATTTACTGTAATTACCCTGCTAATATTGTTTTAGCGATGTAAAGTGAACTTAAGTTATTCACAGATGCTTCTTAAAAATTATTAGAAAATCTTTTGAAGCTTGTTTCTAAAAAAATGGCTGTCCTTTACAGATTACATAAATGTGTTTAAATAGCAACCACGCGTTAGCGATCGCAGCGCAGATACTTCTTCAAATTCACCTTATCTTTGGATCCATACACCACAAAATTACTAAACGAAAAGCGTGCAAGATCGAACGAAGTAATATGAATAATACTAATAAGTGGGACGATTTCACATACGGCTATCTGATTGCAATTACTCGTAAACGTCTGTGTTATGATACTTTACATATTTTTATTACTACATAGAAACAAACCAAACCAATGTACTCGTCACAAATGTTTGTTCTGATTGTGAATCGAACCCATGATCTCCGAATTAGCTCAGAAACACTAGACCAAGAGGTCATTCGAAGTGAAGGAGACTTTCCTAATCTACACTAGTAGGTCAATCGGTGAACGTGTTGATGATGAAGATGATGAGTGTTATTGTGCGCGCCGTCTTTCTGTGCTTCAGCAGAGACGACAATTGCACAAAACAACAAAACTTCACAAATATTTAACAAGCAACCCGTAAACGCTGTCGTCTATAACCTACACCGCACAATACGTCATGACCGCGTATTTGTTATACGATTACCGCTCCCGTAGCTCCGCTCAGCTAGGCGTCGTGAGCTAACTGCCGCAGTCTAGTCTCTGGATAAACTAAATTTCGACTGCGATTAAATAGAAGATTGCATAATTTCAATATCGAATATAATGATGGGAGTGTAACCACTGCGGGTCACGAAAACGAGTAAGCTAATCGTGTTCCAGAAGACAAACAAATAATACAACATCTAGGAATATTAACGCAATACCATAAAAAAAGTCACAAGTTCATAACGAGCATATCGTACCATAACGTGACGGATGTCTCCCATGAGCGGTGAGCCGTTTGACAAGAAGTTCGGCACAGTCCCCCGTCGCTAATCTTGCGTGAAATTCCCACGGACTCACTCCCTCCCGCCACGGCGGTGACGCTGCAGGAAATTGTATTATAAAAATAAAAATTTAAGATGATTCGATAAATTTCTATAGGATATAAATTTGAATAGAATTTTTACCTCGAAATTTTTTCTCGAAAAGGCCTTTTCGAAATCGATGTTTAATGATGGAAAAAGGTGCTACAAATTGCAAAATTTGGTAAAATTATTCTTTCGCTAGGGTATCTGTATAAGCATCTCCGTAGATGTTACCTTGAAATTTATAAGTAAAACGAAAACGGTATCCATTATCAACAATGTTACACAAATCGTGTGAAATTGGCATAATAACAGTTCATTTGAAGTAGCAGTACGCGAACAGACATGTATTGTTATGTAATATGAATTACAAATGCATTGAATGAAGCAAAATAAAACATTTATTATTTACGTTCATATTGTCAATGTCAAATAAAAAGTCCAAGGAATTGTCAAGGGAACGTTATTTTGCTTTTCTAATCTAGCTCGGCCGAAATGAACGTCTTTTATCGCATTATGTACTTTTCAAATTACTCGATAATTAATACACGGAAGATAATGTTACCAAATTATACGCATTGAATTTTAACACAAGAACTTCAATAACTCCAGGGACCTGTCGTGATGTTATGTATGTATGTACGAACATATGTATGTAACTTCAATGACGTTCAAATGTAAAAGAAATACTACGGTCGATTTTATTGTTTGCGACCGATTTGTATAATAATAATAATAATAATAATAATTTTATTTCGGACCGTGGTCCATATCGATGTTAGTAATTACATGACTTAGAAAAATATTATGTTAGAATTACCTAGAATTATCTGATTTTTAAATTTCCCCACCTCAATTTACAGCAAAATACTGAAGTATTGTATGTATTAGGATTACATTAAGGATTCAAACGTAAACAAATGTAATATCAATATCTAACTTCGCCTCGTAAAGTATCGTGCTCCCGCAACATCATTGTGTTCTGTTTCCATGGCAACGGGATTCGATGCGGGGGAGGCACAACAAACCGAGCTCAAATATTTTCAAGACTTCGCGATATCAAGACAATCTCGTATTATGTTATTTCGCATATAAATAACTTATTTAGGCTTATCCTTTACTTGGCTATAAAATGAACATAGTACCTTTTGTGGCTATGTATATTTGAACTTAGATACATTTTACGAATCCTTATACATACTTGTATTTTAACTTTAAGTATATCACAAATAAGTTCTCCTCATTAAATTATGCGATACAATAGAAAAATTAATTGCTAAAATTCTTCTTGGAAAGTCCTTACACTCTTTACACCTCTGTTTTCACTGTTTATTTAAAAGAAACTGCAAAACATAATAAACGAGCGTACGATTATGGTGTTTCTATAAGTAATCCTGTAATCCTCTCGCATAATAATAAAAATCAGTGAAGTAGCTACGGGGTGCTCAAAAGTGCGTTCTATAAATGAATACCCACTTGACCCAGTTTCAGCGATAACCCTTATAATTCAAGTTATTTTATTATTATATACTTATATACATATAACTTGCATTTACAGGTAGGTACCAGTGTAGTTACGTAGGGAACTATGCATAACTAAACAGATGAACTTGCATATCAATTGAACGATGCCAAGGTGTAACCGCAACGTATATAAAGCTATATACATATTATATACGGGCTGCCATCGGTTCTATATTACAGAGCCTTGGATAAATACTATTGTAGATCAATGGAAAGATCCTTTAAGAAACAGTTATTTTCCAAATAAGAGAGCATCGCGAGTCGGCCAGTCTTTGATTAACTCTTAATCATGAATGCAAGTTAACTTATGTCCCAATTACATAGCTTTATCTAAAAGTAATATTCCAAATAAAACGGAAAACTAATTGATGTAGATAAGGGATCAATTGTTACCTCTTACGCCTAACTTAGAAACGCTTCCAGTGCCACTCTGTAATGAGCTTCAGGTGATTCTCTAAAGGAGGGTGTTTCATATCAAAATGGGATTTTTACTGGAGATTTTTCACTTTCAACTATATTTTAATTTCTACCCCCCACTAATTATACTACTGTACTGTTACCCCTTAAATATCCCTTACGCCAATAAAGAATCCCTTATTTTAATAAAAGTGTTAATAAGAAGCAAGTAGCACATAAATCAATTGTTAGCAAGTGTGGGCCACGTGTTTGCGACTGTTGCGGATAATGCCGTCGCGTGTCGTTGAATTATCGCATGTGTCCTTCCGAAGCTTTGCACTTTATTACGTTACGCAAAAAATGATGGCACTGAAATCATAAGAACTTATATTACACTTGTTATTTCTATATTTAATATATTTAACGATCACGTCAGAAACGGTTTTATTTTCCTCTAGAAAACATTCTCTTAAATCCACAACAATCCACACGCAAACGGTCTCTATAAATTGTATGTTCTTTTGTCCTTGACCAATATTTATTTGCAATTCAGTTTGAAAGTTCCGCAGCTTATTCTGCCATACTTCAATATGAGTAGACTGAATTGCATAAAATTCATTTGTTTCTTTATAAACAGTTTGTTAGTATTCGTTGTATGGGCAACTGTTAATCAAGTACAACTGAAAGGAATAACTAATCTATATACCACGTGAAACGCAAATAGTCACCCTTCTTACAGTACGCTACATTAAACAGTTGGCAATACTTCATTTGTAAGATCTCTGGCGTTGTACTAGTGCGTCATCACCGCGAGGGGTTTATATCCTTAGTATGAATATCTCTAAGTCTAATAAGCAGCGCATGGCACATAAATCAACCGTTAGAGAGCATGGGCCACGTGCTAGCGAGTGTTGGGATAATGGCGACGTCGCGTGTCTCGCCGAATTATCGCACGCGTTTCACACTACATTACACAGCTCACTGAAAACCCGCGATTAATACCGCGAGTGATACACACATAATGCTCCATTAACTTGCTGTAAACTAAATTGCCAAGTGATTAACAATTGTGCTAATGTTAATTATAAAATTTTGTGGAGAAATGACAACACACACGAATGCAGACTCGCTCGGTTTTTTACTAAGTACTCACTTATGAAATGAAAAGTAAATGGTCTGTTTACGAAAATGTCCTAAATAATATTTTTCGCCTAATTCCAAGTGATCTTTATAAGCCTATAAGAGTATTCTCAAAACAGTCGTAGATTCTCTTGACAAAGACGGAGCGCTAATCCTTTGTCACGTACCACGACTCTTAATATTGAAACTGTTGTATGTATTATATCATCACCAGGTTTATGTACCAGTATTTTGTTTTGATGAAATAAATGTTTTCATGTTTTTCATTCTCATCATAAATAACAAAGTTAAATTGCACTTTACTATCTTGGCCTCTAGTGGGATCTACTGACTAATGATACATTCTGACGTAGCCTATGGAAATTATCGATACGGGTATATATTATGAAAATAACGATGGTGTCTTATATAGAACTGCGAAGATATACATATTATGTTAAGAGCAAAATGGAGTTACCGTTCTAGACCATTTCAACAATGTTCAAACTTATATTATGAGACAAACTTTTCAGTTTTGTTGCGAACCGCCAAACGTGTCGCTTATGCTGCACAAAAGTTGATTGTTTAAAAACATCCAACTCGTCTAACGTATAGTTAGGGATAAACAAACTTTCTCAAACTTTTTATAGTAAAAAATCGTTATAAAATCGTGTTCAATAAACGTCCGACGCATTTCATGATTTAATAGTAACTGTGACAATTTGGTAGGTATTAGATAAATCAATTTTTTTTAATATTAAATAATTTTGTAGATCCTTTTTAAAATATTATGTCTATATATCATTATTATTAATAATATTATTAAATCCGTATGTTGCATCGATATGAAAACTATTTTTATAAAGAGGCGGTCAATTTAGTTTTTTAAAATTAATGTGACATTTAATCAAAATAGAAGTTGCTGTTGTTAGTAGTTTACTACTGTTAGTGCTACTACTACTGTTAGTTAGTAGTTAGTTATTTGTTAAACGATTTTTTTTTATGTCCGTACAGTTCCAATCTTTCTTGTAGTCTGAGCGAATGAAAGGTTTCCCTAAGGAATGAGTCTTAAATCTTAGCTTCTGTACTATTGTATGTAATATACACTTTTACTTAGAAGCTTGGTTTTCATATACAAGTTTGAAAACGCGAAACATGGACCTCTAACGACCTCGCAAAATTCCATAGAGCTAGGTACTAAAAAATGTTTCTTTATGATTTTTTAAAAATACTCACAATTATGATTTACATACATAATATGCATTGTATTGTATGTATGTAAAATTACTTTCAATTATGTACTATATAGGTATTACCATATCAAAGTCTGGTCAAAACTCTTATATAGATAGCATCGTAATAATTTCCGTAGAAATGTTGCTTAAACTATTCGTATATATTTTTGGTTATTCCCATGACGTTGAGCTTTTTCCGCCGTAAATAGTATTCTATGTATAATATAATCCGCTACTTTTTCATGAATGAACATATCAAATAGAAACCAGAAATTATTGCTTTGTTTTCTGTGGTATGTACGTAACATATACAAAACTTTTTAAATGTACATACTATGTACTCGTACAATTGGATTTTCGTTACACCTTTATTATAATTAGGTTAGTATAAGATACATATATTAAAGATTGCGGAATGTTGAACTCTACTTAAATCTCTGTGTGTAGAACTGTATTTTTAAAATATAGTTATAGTTACTCACTGCGGTGTAAGACGCTGAAATTTGTTAAAATCGTGCACGGAATCGACACTGAAATATTTACAGTGCGCCATCTATCAAGCTCCCTCTAAATTGATTGCTGATTACACTGTTAAATTGCAATCTCAATCTCCGAGAGAAATGCTTTACATTGCGCTTTATTGCTTTCAATATCACGGTGTCGTTTAAAGTTCCACCATTCAAATTTTTCTAGGTACTGGTGAGGATTTGCAAATTTTTGAAAGTATTTACAGTTTATGGCAACATTTAAAAAAAATACTCAATGAAAATGAGTTTAAAGATACGTGACAAATAAAGGTACAAAAAAATGTACAACTTACCTAGTAATCAAATTGACAATATTTATTATATTTATAATGTTTCGTGTATATTAAAAGTGTAATAAAATATTTTTTTGTTAAGTTAGTAAAGGCACAAACAAAAGGATTATGCTAAAAGGAATTCTTAGAAAGTAGTTTCCCTATAAAATTAGCAAAAACATGCTTGCAAATTCTATTCGACAGACTATTTGACTAATACTTACAAGGTAAACACAGCTTTGAGACGTATTTAGTTAACGTAAAGATGGGGAAAAAGCCGTGAACATCTCGACGCTAATGGTCTGTTTTTTACAGGGCGTGGGCGTGAGATGGCACGAGCGGGCATGCTGCATAGGGGAGAAAAAAATGGAGCTGAGTAAGTATTCGGTCCTACACATAAATTCAGCTGATTAAATCAACTATACCGTATGCGTAATCATTTTATCTCGTAGGGCGAATTCGCCTTGTAAAAACACATGGAACCGAAAATGTACAAGATAATTAGATAACTGGTGGTATAAATGGTGGTATAAACAAATTATTAGGTATAATAATAAATTATCCCTACATATTTCTTCTTCGGGTATAAGAGGCATCGCAATGATAATATTCCATTTGCTCAAATTGTCGACTTATTTCTGAATGACTTTCTCAGCTTGACACGATTTGGCACTTAGCTTAATTGGCGTATGTTATATGCTGGTAGGTAATGCCTCTCGCATTGACATTTCAATTTACGATTTTGCCTTTTTGTCTTACATCTCCCACATAAATGAAAAGCGTGATTTTGTATTTGCTTTTTAAGCTACACTCACGTTCAATTTACGGCTTATTTGAACTTCCACGCGATAGGTATAATGAGTAAATAAATAAATGTGTTTTGAATTTGAATTTAAAACTTCTTACTGTAATGTGTCCTCGATGTTGTCTAAATCGTTTCGAATGTACTGTGATCAACTGATATATGTATAAAATATTTGCGCATTTATATGAACTCACACAATTCTTTGTGAATGTAAAGTTCCTAAAGAAGATGGAGTAAATCTCATTCGATTACGTGGCTTAAACTAGATATGTACTTAGGGACGGCGTGGCGAATGAAACGGTCCTCAGGATTGTCAGACAGGCAAATAAATGTGGAGATAAATGTTTAAAATATTGAACTGAAAATTGTACTTGTAACGATATCGTGAAAGTAAAAAGGCGTATTTGTCAATATTAATATCTGATCAAATCAAGAACGTAGTATCGTATTGCTTAATTAAACATATCATGATACATATTTGTAACCTTGAATTGTTTTTGACCTGAATGGTAATACGAGAGTAGACATTCCTTATGCTACAAACAATTTCCATAGAATTAAGTCAATTCAATGTATCAACCCTAACAGCTGTAGGGCGCGGCTCGTTGAGCGGCAGGTGCGATACTGATTCAACAATTACTTATTTTAATATTTTTAAAGTCCGCTATCCATTGCCAGCGGAGTTTTTCTCACTGCTATTTAAACATTTTCTTGTAGGCTCTGGCTATTAAATAATAAATAATTTGTCCTACAATGTTAATTTATTTCCACAAAAAAATATCTGTACATTTTGTTATTACAATTATTTATGTAACTAGTGACCCGCCCCGACTTTGTACGGGTGCAATACTGATACTAAATACACTACAGAAAAACTGTGATCGTTGTATATAAAAACATAGCGGCCTATGTCACTCACTGAAAAAATGATTAAAATCGATCCAGTAGTTTTGATTGTTATTTCGTCGTTAGAGAGCTCCG
>DWUN01000953.1:0-18812 GCA_018249975.1 Passova gellias
GATTTAAGGGAACAAGGGGACATGACAGACATGACATGACAGAGAAAGCGACTTTGTTTTATACTATGTAAGATGATCGTTGAAATAGTTCATAAGTAATCGGTAGTACACTTAATGTGCTATGACATCGCGGCGCGGCAGGAAGCCGTCGCGCAGCAAGTCGTACGCGGCGTCGCTGTCGGAGCGCACGGTCCGCACGGAGCGCTCGGAGCAGGCGGCGCGCGAGCGGGCGCTGGGCCCGTGGGCAGGCGCGGCGCTGCGGGCGGCTCGCAAGCTCGTGGCCACCGGCGCTGACTACGCCTTCGCCTACCTCGACGTGCACATGCTGAAGATCATTTTCGTCGCGCTCATGCTACTCTCCGTATTGAACGTGAGTTATGCCGTATTACCTCACATCGCATCGTTTCCTCTACATTTTTATCTCCATATATTACGCGAACGCTTCTTCGAATAATACATAGATATAGATATTTGTCTCGAAATAAGTGTCCAGTGTTGTTGACCGAAATCGGCTAATTCAGATACAAGGAGTAGCTACAATCTCATCTTGAATTTCTCCCTTTTAGATAAATTCATCTGAAAGTCAAAATTAAATTTTGAAATCCTTTTTCAGGTTTGTGCGATGCACGTACCGATAATGTTGATAATATCGCCGGCTCTGTTACTTAGTTCGAAAAAACAACGTTTTTGTGTGCTGGTGATATCCACTCTCATAAGCGTATATTTAATGGCCAAGATGGTGTATCAAATTGATTACATTAAACATTCCTTCTTCGAAAGCAATTGTACTACGGTAAGTATTAAAAATATTACTAAACAACTTAACGAATTAAACTAGCTATTCCAAAGAGTAACTCTCATATTTCATCAAGAGCATATATGTAAATAAGGGCCAAGTTTCTTTTAAAAAATTTCGTTCTCTTAAACAATCTGTGATCTCAAATCACATCAAGTTCAGTCCACAATTTTATTCTAATTAAATTTCATTCCGAAACACAGTCTTGTCTCTAGGATATAATCACTCAGTAACTTACCTATTATGTGTGTTAAATTAAGAGTTCCATCGTGTTCGAGCGTTTCATATGCGTGCGCGACGCCGGAACATCGGTCTGGCGTCGTACCGGGCGTTTCGATAAATAACGTTTTATTTACTCCCAAGTCTCTATTACCAATAGCAATAGCAGCAACAGCAATTCAACTTTCATTTTAAACCTGTTAGCGAATAAAAGAATCAACGATTGACATCGTCAGTAACAGTAACATTCATGCCTTTGTTTTCCAGATCGGCGAGAACAATACTGAGAATATAACAACATTTAACAATGCGGAGTGGATCGGATTCCAGAAGACATCGCGCGACCGCCCGCTCGTTGTCATACTGAAGGGCTATATCGGCCTCATCGCTGTGTTTACGTTTTATTCCTTGGTCACGTACAGACAGCAAGCTATCAGGTTGGCACTTTCTCGTTACTATCGCATCAGTTTATAATTAGGTCTTGAAGTAATAAAACGAAGCATAAAATCTTTGGACAATACATTGAAATATGTATTGAAAGTCTGGTCATATTCGCCTAAATTTAGCATCGTAGAGCGTAGAAAGTTACTATTGGCTAATTTAACCAATATAAATAGAGAATTAGATGTTTTGAATATTTTACGAATGGTACAGTTAAAATATATTTCACCTTTTGTTTAACGAGTACTAACACGTGTATTTTATTTGTTGTAGAGACTTGAGTCAATTCCCACGCAATAAGGAGAAGTTTATGTTTCCTGATATTACGCGAAAAGATGCTGATAAAGATTTGATTACTTGCATCAAATATCTCGTGAACTACGGCTTTTATAAGTTCGGTGTCGAGGTATATATTTTTGTGTTCCTTATTTCAATTTCTTTCTTTCTTTATACAGTTATTTCCTTAATTGGAATACCTACAATTTTCTTTTCTTTTATTATATTCCAAAGGTAATTATTAAAGCATAGGAACTAGATAAATTTGGGGTATGAACGTCAGTACTCACGTAAATAAAAAGGAAATTGTTATTATTTTATGAGAGCGATAAAAATGAGAGTGGCACTGCCATTACAGTATATATTTCATAAATGTATGCATGTAACGTCAATACAAATGTTGTTTTATCATGTGGGCGGCACGGTAGCGCGAAGTGGTAAGTAAAGCTAGAGCTCGGAGTAGGTAAAGGTCGGCCGTGCCCGCAGATCACGCTGATCTGCCTCATGGGCGTGATCGGCTCCCGCATGGACGCGTACGCGGCGCTGTACGCGGCGTGGCTGCTGGCGTTGGCGTCGGCGCGGCGCGCGCGCCTGGCTCGGCTGTGGCCCGCCTTCACCGCCTGCCTCGTGGTGCTGCTGCCCGCGCAGTACATGCTGGCCGTCGGCTTCATGCCGCACTTCTGCATCCAATACCCTTGGAGCGGCGATGACCAGGTACGACGTACAATTTTGTAAAACATATAATAATAACATTATGATTTACACCCAATTGAAATCTTAAAACGGGAAATTTTGTATGATCTTAGCAAATCAAACATATCCGTACGTGGCTGTTCCTGCCGTACGCGCTGGAGCCGCCGCACGCGTCGAAGCTGATTTTCGACTTTTTCCTGCTGCTGTTCGCGGCGCGGCAGCTGCGCGTGTTCCGACTGGAGCGCAGTCAGGGCGCCGCCTACCCCGGCGGCTCCAACAGCGAGGACCTCAACGCCGACTGGGAGACGCTGAACTTTGTCAACCCCGTGCCGGACTTTTTGGGTTATGTCACGTAAGTAATCTCTTTTGCTCCTCAGGTACATATATGAAACTGATTGCACTGAATATTCGGTTCAGCCATGCAGGATGTTATCCAACAGTCAATTTTGAATACTTTTTAAGGATAAGGGTTTGATGGACTGAAAACTCAGAACAATTAGCAGAGTGCTTAAAAGATACGTGTATATAAAAATAACTATCACCTATTTGATCCCATTGTATTTACTCGTATACCACAGAAAATATCTAAAGCAGTGCGTGCTTAGAATATTAAACTATTAAATATCTTTCAATATTCCTAATTGTTCCTTTCAGCTCGTGGCTAGATGTGATCAAACGCATGATATTCCTGGGCATGCTGTGGGTCACCCTCGCCATCATGTTCATGACGGGCACAAACAGAGTCAACCTGTTCTCCATGGGATACCTAATCGGTTCGTTCATTTTCCTCTGGCAAGGCACCGACTTCTATCTGCGCCCTAAAGAAGCCATTTTGCAATGGTGAGTAGTTTTCCTTGAACAACTGTAAAAATGTCAATTGATTTTTGTTCGGTCAAACGGTTTTTTTTTCTTTATGTCCGTAACGCAGGTGGTCGTGGCTTCTCCGCTACAACGTGTCCGTGGTGGTGGTAAAAACTCTTCTCCAAATCCCCGGCTGCATATTCAGCTCCGTGATGCAGGAGCACGCGTGCTGGCTGGTGCAGCTGCTGGGTATCGGATGCGTCGATAAGTTCGCTGGAGGCAACATCGCAAGGTTTCTTAAGATGCATTACGAGAAGGCGAGTTTCGCCCTTTTTTTTATAAATCCCGATCGTTCAAAGACTAACTGAAATGACAAGTAAATAAGGTTGTGGTTTCTCTGTGTTTATACTATTGTTTTTTGCTCAAAATCGACCAGCATTTGACCACCATCTGCTTGGCGGAAAGCGATGATGTGGTCTACGATGTTAAAAGCTTGCCTAATTGAAGCCTATTCACTCTGCGTTTAGTCTGCTGCACCCATTGTAGTCAGTAATAGGGCGTGTTTTATGTGCTTTTGATCAGACCGTCTCTGGCGACTGGCTGGCAGTTTAACCATTTTTAGATATATAATGTTAACAGTCGTCTGTTTTTAGGATGCCGTGTGTTCCGTACCGCAAGAAGACATTGGACTTGCATGGGACGGCGTTTGTTTTGCATTCCTGCTATTACAGCGGCGATTGTTCCACAGCTACTACTTCTATAGAGTTATCGATGAGAGTAAAGCTACTACCGTTCTGGCTTCTAGGTATTATTATTGAATTTCATAAGTATAAGGTAAAATGAAATCATTTTCATTTGTTACCAATTATATGTTATTGACAGAGGTGCAGAATTAATAGAGGAACTTCGGCAGAAACAAATGCAAATACAGGAGGAGCAAGAAGTAAAGATATTGGAAAAGATAAAGGTGAAAATGGAGAGGATTAAGGCAAACCAAAAGAAAATACAGGGGGTCATGTCCAAGGAGCCCATTAATCACGATCGCGGTAAGCATATTCATATAATTATCTTTATTATAATCTTATGGTACAACATTCTCGTCGTTACAATATTGAAATCGATTTTTAAATGATTGTATTCATTATTTACTAAGTGTTCCCTAATACTTCTTTACCGAGAATGATCGGTTAAAAGATATTGGTTATGGAAGATTTGTAATAAATAAATGTCTCGGACGACAATCCCCTTGCCGCTTGCGATAACAATAGAAGAGGAAGAAGAGGAGGACGCTACTCAACCGGGAGAATCGGAGCAAGTGCCGCTCGTGCGAGGAGACTCGGACGTTTCGGGGAGAGGATACCACACTCCAGACAGTCCCGCCTCCCCCAAGGGCTTCCACACGCCCCTCAGTGAAGCATCCGCCCCGTCCTCCCCCTCGCACTCGCCGCCACCGCGCCGCGCGCCCCCCGCCTCGCTGTCGCTGCCGGCGGCGGGCACGGGGGGCGCGGGCGGCTCGCAGGGCGGCCCGCCGTCGCCGAGCTCGGCGCTGATGACGGTGTCACTGGACGCGTACCTGGAGCCGCGCCGTATCTCGTTCGAGTCGCCGCCCTCGTCGGAGATGGCGGCGCGCGGCCGCAGCCCCGAGGAGTCGTACCCGGTGTTCTCCCCGCCGCCCATCCGCCGCCGGCACACGGTGGCCAGCCCCAGCGTCTTGCAGCGAACCTCCATCATATCGCATTCGAGTCGCGCCGAACCGAACTCCCATCACACTTGTAACTACTTACGACAGATGTTTCCGTTTATATCCGTATAAGTCTTAATACTTTTTGGACATACTGTTCCTTGTGTTTTTTCGTAAAGACATTTGTATAACTTATAAAAATGTCAAGGTGCGATAATTTATGTGTGCATATATAAATGTGGACAGATCTCCTCAGAATATTAAGATTTATGAATAAATGTCACAAATAAATAAATACACGATGTATGTTCCACATGTGTATATATTGTAAAGCATTGTTTCGTGAATATGATGTATAATATTTTTATTTTCTTATATTTATTAGGAAGTGAAACAGATTCTACGTCTAAGCCCCGCGTGTTCACAAAGCGACATCAAGGTACAGTCGATATTGTATAGGTGGTGTCGGCATTAATACGCTTAGTATTCCATTGGAAACCGTGGAAATACATGGAATGTTTCAATAATACAGATGTGTAATTGGAGACAAATCATTAGCAAGATGGCTCTTCAGCTTATCTCTTCTTCGGATACTGTACTTTCTCAATAATATTTTGTTTAAAGAATGAAACAAACAATAACGATGTCCCGTTTACGCGAACGTCAACTAATCGTCGACCATGTGCTTGAGTGAATAACTTTCGTCTTCGCGTCGGGCGAGCGGGTCCACGCCTCTCTCTCTCTCTCTCCGCGCCCCCGAGCTAACTCCTCTACGACGCTTTACCCGGTGTGAGAGTGGTGTTGAGCTGTAACTTTGTTCGTAGCACGCGACAGGCCGCCGTATAAGCCGCCCGCCAGCCATCAGAAGGGTAACGTTGTCCCGTAAAACTTTAGCTCGCCTTAAATTGGTATACTAACGCGACCGTGGCTTTTCCATTTTCACGAGAGAGTATACTCTCCTATATAGGCAAGTTGGTTGCAACGTATTGGCGGGACTGTCTTATATATTGTCGAATCGGTAACATGTAATTATCTGTAAATAAAATGTATCTTCTTCCACTGTTACGAAATCAAAGACAGAATGCGCCTATGCACCTGCTTTTTGTTTGTGTTGCATGGATTGCCGCTTTTAGAACCGCTTGCACGTCTGTCCGCATGGCATAATATGGATTGTGATAGATGTTCGAATTACTTGCAAAGTTTTTTAATGGCTAACGTTTATGTCATATGTGTAATACTTCATTTTTTATATCGTCTTCCTATTTGTTTACTATACTATGCATTTTTTTATAATTGTTTTAAATACAATTCAATGTTATTTACACATCACATAAAATATCACAAAAAATTTGTTGCATGCTCAAAACTTTTTTAAAAGTGAGGTTATACATAAATTTATAAATGTTGCTTCTTATAAATATTTAATAATATAATTTATATTTTATGAAAATTTTAACAAACAAAAGAAGCCAAATTTTTGATATAAGTAATTTCTATTTATGTATAATAACAGAAAATGCTTAGGTTTTTTAATCTATTTACACAACGCAAACTGTATACAACTATAGACGTCTGTGTAACACCTGTATTTTCTTATATTTATTGGGAATTGTATTTTTTTTTGTCTAACTGCTGACGTCAGAGATTTGCAATTTTTACATTATCTACATTAACAAAGCCAGTTAATTTTACAACTGTTACATGTTACACAGATGTTTAGTGCATGCATGTTTTCGATCAATAGATTGAGAACCGATTTTTTAATATTGTAATTGTGTATTTACAGCGGTTCGTTCCGGAGACTATTACATGTTCGACGAGTTCGACGATACGGATGTCCATATGAAAGATGACGAAAGCAGTTCCGACGAAGATGCACCTAAGGAAATGGGTTTCGGCAAGGTAAGTGGTCATATCGGTGGTTCAGTATAAGATATTGTCGATGTGTCGTTTATAGCGGGTAAAGGGACGCATGGGTACATGTTATGCGAGCATGTTGGACTTGATATTCGGGTATAAATCAGTGTTAGTAGGCACTAGCTGTGTGCCTTGCTACATGTGTGTTTAAATTGAATGTTACAAATCTCCTCAAATTTTACACTGTCCGACCATAGTCATTTAGGTATGATTGTCTTGAATAGTTTTATTATAGGAAAATTTTCATTGATTTATGTGCAGTGTTCGTGCCTAATAAATATAGTGGAAATAAGCTTTTATGGTGACTAACAAAAATGCCTTGTCGTGTTAACTTTTGCACAGCCACGTTCTATACCATACATGTTGCCTCTTTGTTGAAAAAAAATTTTTTATTGCATTCAATATTCTTTTAAATAAATCGGATACGTAAAAAGGGTTAGGACGTAGCACAAAGGGGCAGCTAGTATGGGCGGGTCGGTGTGCGGTGTGCGCACGCGCGGGTGTCGGGTATGGGCTTGGCTGAGCGCGGGTGTCGTGTGGCGGCAGCTGCTGTCGACGGTGATCAAGACAGACCTGAAGCGCGCCGTGTGCATGCGGCGGGCGTCGGCGCCGGCCGCGACCGTGCAGCTGCCGCGCCACCACTCGCTCGGTGCCTACCCCTCCTCCTATGCGCACGAGGTACCTCGTTCTACCCCCCACTACTCATTGGAAACCGCCTCCAAAAGTTGTCCATTTTTCATCCTTACCACAAGTAAACATCTATACCTAGTACGTGACAGGTTGTGCTTACTTCAATTTCTAAACATATATTTACATTTCATAATTGAATTAATTGAAATGAATTGAAGGTGCTGTAGCCCATTGTCCAAGGTCGGCTGTAAAATTACCATTATGCATTATTATTCCGACTTAAAGGATTGACAAAAAATATAGTCAGTCAGAGGTCAAAGTCTTCCACAGATAGGGAGTAGTCTTTTTAAAATATGCAACATAGTAGTCTTGTCAATTCCTCATTTGAATTGTACGAGTACAATGCAAGACTCCATTCATTCCATTATTATATTCTGTTTTGCCCCTATTGTTTCACGATCGGTACATGATATTTTATATCTTTTTTTTCTACAAATATACCATCATTTACATTTGAGACTTTATGAAGAATACGACAAAAATACGCTACTGAAGTATAATTACCAACTTTGGATCAAAGTTTAAACCTACTCTGAGAACATACATATTTAATTCCTCGTCATTCAACACATGCTCATATCATAGTGTTTGATGAATATTATTAAAATATGAAAATCTCCCCTCCCGAGTGGCCTTAATGTGGTTGCATTTGTTTTTTGAGTCGTTATTTCTGCTTGATAAGTTTATTGTTTAACGTTAGTGTTTGTATTTGTTTAAATGTGTATATTTTGCATGTTGCACATGACTGTTTATTACTTTTATAGTGCCTACATGTAAATGTTTTCTGTTGCTATTTTTTGTTCTAATTATTTCCAGGAGTCTTCTTATGCAAGTAAGTATCAAGTGAGGTAATTTGTTATGAAATACATATTTAGTGTATTAATTGGTGTCAATATTGAAAACTTTCTTACATAATATATTTATTTATACTTTATTTGAAACTTATACAGAATAAGTGACAAAAAGCCGGACTTAATGCTAAAAGCATTCTCTCCCAGTCAACCTTTCGGCAGTTTTGAGAACAATGAATTATTGGCAGATTCTTGATAGTGAATCTAATATTAATACTAGCACAATCCGTATCAGTACATATATACCGATATACAGATATATTATTGTATCCGGTATTTACGATAGGTTTTTCTCAACGTGGTACATTACAACTATATACCTTCGGAACTCTACTCAGGTTGATAGGAAACAGAATAAATAATGGTTAGCCCATAATATGTGAACAATTTACAATATTCTACGTAAGGTTGTATAGACTATCTGATGGTATATTCCTAACTACACATGGTCGATCCATGTTGCAGGTGGTGCGGCAGGCGGTGTCGCGCGCGGACATGGCGCGGGCGCCGTCGTCGAGGCGGGACGGAGACGAACCGCCTTCCGAGCTGGACGACTACGCGCCCGAGCCTGGTCTGTATACCTATACATACAAAGAAAAGCCAGTGCTTAGTCGCGTCTGTTCAGTATATACATTTGCTCTATGTAAATGAAGTGAATAGAAAAATACACTACCTAGGTATACGTTTACCTTGTCTTCTTTAAGACGCTACGACGCTTCCTATCAAGTGGTAAAGACTAGTCCGTCAAATACTAAAACGTGACAGAAATATTAGATATGATTATCCTAAGCTTCCCGAAATGCATATTGTATACTACATATATGTGCTCCCATAAATCGTAGCATTTAAATACTATGATTTTTTCAAATACCAGAAGCAGAGTCATGGATCGAGAAGGTGAAACGTTTCCTGGATACAGCTTGGGCGTTCATATCGAGCTTCCTGGTTTCCCTGACGCGGCACATCATGAAATACTCCCGGGACTATCGCTACGTCTCCAGAACGCTCTCAGTAGAGAAGAAGATTCTTAAGGTATCCGTGCGTTACTGAACTATGTATATGAACTGGATATATCTAGTAATATACGATGGAAAACTGATCTAATATCAAAATTTTTTATACAGGAAAAAGAGGGCTTCGGCATCGGCTTACGTGAAGGATCGCAAATGATTTGGGAACCGCTGCCAGAAGCGCTCGTGCCACAGTGAGTGTGAAATTATCTTTAAATTTTAAAAGTATAATATTATCACGACTGTTGTTAGACGGCAAGGTGGTGAGTGGTAGATTTGAGTAGAAGATTGGATTTAATCCACTTTTAAGTGCTTAACGTTGATTACGAGTAGACAAAAAGCATGTAGTGGTAATGGTTTATTGAATTTCTAAACAAACTGGCATTCTCGTCTTTATATCGGCTCTTTATTTATAAACGCTCAACGAAATCTATTAGCCGTTATATTTTTTATTTCGTTCCCCCTTGACGCAACAAGCGTATAAAACGTGGAAACGTAGCTATAAGGAATTTCATATTATGCGTTTATGAATGAGGGAGGAGTATTATGTATTTGGAGTCTCGTTTTCATTTGACGATAAATTGCTTGGGTTTTGTTAGTCTGTACGGGCAATCGTTATTAGTAATTTGATGCGGTAGTGAGTAGTTATTGGTTTTTGCATGCTGCCTTGTTCCTATAGGACTATGGAACAGTCAGAGCATCACCTGCTGGTGCCTGGCGTTGAAATGGGGTTTGTATTTATTGAGACTTCGTTAAATATAGTTGCACGATACCGACACGCACCGGATAACAGTAGTTCATTAATTTTGACGTAGAAAATGTCACGGACAACAAAAGTAAACGCTTATTCGTAAATAAATGCAGCGAATCGTTTTGTAATTTTAACGTCAGATTTTCCTATACTATAACGGAATCATTGTAGCTCATTATCTAATAAGTAATGATAAATCCGTTAGATTAATTAGATAACCGAGCAGCACAAAGCATCAGTAGTGGCTCGCACTTGCGGCGCATAATAGATAATGTAGTGGTAACTCACTTCCGAAATAAAATGTATAGGTACCGAGGATCGACATTGAAGCGTCTGGTTGCAAAGGTAAAATGTACCTTCAAACGTTCGTATTAAAAGAGATAAACTGAAGCGAAAATCGGCGCCGCGTCTAGATGTTAACTACCTTAGGTTGTTATGAAAGAGGTGCATCGGGATGTTTTCAGTCGTAAGTTAAGCGAAATAAGCGTCCCGGAGATACGTATCCTGGCGCCGAGCATGGAGCGCGGCCTGGACGCGTCGCCGCAGCCGTCGCCGGGCCGCTCGCCCCCGCGCTCCCCGCGCCCCTCGCCCCGCACCTCGCCCCGCCGCTCGCCCTCGCCCGACGACGATGACACTTCCGAACACGAAAGCGCCTTTAGTTTACAAACGACCGAAAGGTGGAGTGATCTCCTTCGAACATGACTGCGTACTGTATTTCAGACAAGATATTTTAGATACACACTACTGATTGCGTCTCGTACGCATAAAATCGGGTCCTACAAAGCATATAAAATTGACAATCGTAAAAATATCCAAACGTGGTGAATACAGCACGTGCTCTGAGTCGAACATAACTGTCGTCGCTTGCGATGAGCTTCGCTACTTTTCGATCCGTTTCTTGTCTCACCCCTCTTCAACCGTCTATGGCACGTCGTTGTGGCTTTTGGCGTTCGTTTTTGTTCCGCAATCCGAATGGTAAGTAAGGTAAGTGAGGAATACGTGTTATATGATTTATTATACGTCGCATCGATGTTACAGGTAAGACCTATGTCACTTTAACACAACGCGCACGAGATTACCGTCGCCTAAATATTAACGATCCCCACGATATTACAACCTTTTATTAGTGCACGTGTACTTTGTCTATTGTACTGTTAAATGTGTTTGTATTTCATGTGACCGTTACGATTGCAGCAAGGACGTGACTACGCTGGAGGAGCAGGACGACTCGATGTTCAAACAGGACAAATCGCCCGTCGTGCACTTAGCGTACGCCATTTGGTACGCTATCCTGGCGCACACGGACATTGTTTGCTACTTAATGGTTTTTATTAATCAGGTGCGTCTTTAAAGGATTTTTTTGCCTACAAGCAGTGCTAGCCTAGTCGTTTGAAATCCAGCCTTCCACTTCGGGGTTCGATCCTAGCACGCACCTCCGATTTGTTACGTGTGTTTTATAACTAAAAATTTAAATATCACTTGCTGTATCGGCGAAGGAAAACATCGTGAGAAAACCAGCACATCTTAGAGATGTTATAACGTATATAATATACTTTCTGAGGTGTGTGAAGTCTACCAATCCACACTTGGCCAGCGCGGTAGACTACGGCCTAAATCCCTCTCACTGTGAGAGAAGACTCAGTTCAGCAGTGGACAACTGTAACGGATATTTATTGATAAAATACCTACTTGTGTTTTGTTACAGATACAATCAGCCACCATTCTCTCAATACCGTTACCGCTTATGGTATTCTTGTGGGGAACTTTAACAATCCCTCGGCCCACTAAAACGTTTTGGGTCACGCTCATAGCCTACACTGAGGTAATTGGCACGTTTAACAGTGTTTTTTGTTTTTATTTTACTATCAATTGAAATCTGCTGTTGTCCTTAACCGACCTTTCGGTGGCGCCATCTGTCTAAAAGCATGGAAAACTCGACATGCATCGAACTGATTGATTTCAAGTAATGAAGCCAAATGAATTCCAGGTGATCGTATTAATAAAAAGCATGTTCCAATTCGAAATACTCCCGTGGAACCAGAAGGCCATACCGGCGAACATGCCCTTCACGGCGCCGAGAATAATCGGCATCGAGAGGAAGAATAACTACGCGTTATACGACCTGCTTCTTCTTCTCATCATTTTCTTACATAGGTATCACATTTATATACATAATAATAATTGAAATAGCCTTCGTTAGTAATTACTTTAATACGTTTAAATAAATTCCAATAACAAAGAATATATTGTGGCCACTTGTCGAAAAAAGGAGCGGATGTCGCCTTTTTAGCTCGCGGTGTGATGAAATGAGGAAGATAGCAGGAAACTGCTGAATTCAAAAATCCCCGATGCCAAGTGGACCTTGATTAATAGAAATAGGTTCAGCATTGGATTTTTAAACGCCTGTGGGTGGATGGAATAAAATAATAAAACTGTAGGTAGAAATTAAAGC
Organism: Passova gellias; assembly: GCA_018249975.1. NCBI lineage: Eukaryota > Metazoa > Arthropoda > Insecta > Lepidoptera > Hesperiidae > Passova > Passova gellias. The sequence continues at coordinate 12,579 of DWUN01000953.1, forward strand.
CATTAGTGGGTTACATCATGTTTCACAGGTTCATGCTGAAGTCATTAGGGTTGTGGAAGGAATCTAGCCCCGATATAGAACTACGCGAAGACATGGAATATCCATTAACAGCCGAAGACACGCAGATGATTGTAGAGGGGCGCGGCGCTGAAGTCGGCAAGAAATACATGCAAATTCACAATCAAATCGGACCGTGAGTTATTTTTGTGACACATTATACAGACACGCATTGCATACTAAGTGGGAAGACAGACAAGCTGTGGCGGAATCCAGAGCTCACTGACCCAAGATCATTATGATGATGTATTGCATGCCTCATGATGTTAGTTGAGTTAAACGTCTTAAGATTAATTAATAACTAATGTCAATTATAATGTTTGAGTTGCAAAAACCACGTCCATTCCTAAACGCCATAACCCCTAAAACCAATACAATCTGCATCCACCGACTATCGTTGCATTAAATCAGCGCGCAATGTCCTTCTCTAGTGAACGGATGAAAAGGTCGACGTGTAAAGATAAAATGTATAGCACGGTAGGTTACTAGGTGTAGCCAGTAGATTGCCGGCTGGCGTCCGCGGCAGCGCATACACGAGAGTTGTCCGATCAGACAGTGGTGGGCTGTCGCCGGAGTGGCTGTACCGCGTGCAGGCGGCCATCCGCGCCGCGCTCCGCCAGCGCGCTTCGTGCCCCCCGGCGCCCCTCGCACCACTCCCGCCGTCCCCCTCGCCGCCGCCCCGGCCCCCGCCCCGTACGCCGCCACCCACACCGATCGCCGCGCAGCCCCCCCCGCCTGCCGCGCTGACCTTGCCGCAGCTTGTATGGCAGCGGCTCTTCCCTCCCACACGCAGTCACGACGAGATCACTGCGTACCTATCCAACTTCTCTCCTAGTAGCTACACTCACCTACTTTATGACTGTAGTCTTCATTTACTTTTCCTTGACATATTTCCGACTTCATTTTACAAGCTCGATTCCAATATATCGACTGCAGCAATTAACAAAGTCGGAAGAGAAAAAGTGTCTTCTTTCAGTACGGCTAAATGAACATATCTACCCACTTTGTTAATCGAGCGCCATGAAAACATCCGATTTATTTCCAAGTAAAAAACATTGAAAATGTCCTTTTTGAAACTTAATACTTTGTGAGGTCAATGATATGGATATTCTAAGACTTCTAATGCAATAAAATAACATTTGCCAAAATGTAGTACCGACTATGTTAATTGCTGCAGTCGTGTTATCGCCTCACTCACTGGTGTAGCAACAAGTAACAACAGAGTTATTTCATGTAAGTCTTTTGCATAGAATAAAGGGTCGCGAATATTACTTTAGACTGCTGTCTGTCTCCTTTTCTTCTCTCTACACAGAAATAACAACTGCATGATACCTCCGTCTAACTAATCCTTTATCTTTAATCATTAAGTCACCAGTTGAAAATAGGTATGGAAATTTCTTTATAACCCTACGTATACTGAGATGCGCTCCGCGATTTCACCAGGATGGAGTTCTATTATTAGTAGATTATAAAATATATATTGCTTTACCCAGGGCTCTTTTATAAATCTTTTGAAGTCAATTTTTAATTCAAAAATAAACTTAGATATATATTTCACATTTTTGACTTTAAAAAGGACGAGCTTACAAGCAAACGGTGCTTTCTAATTTTTCTCCCCAATGTACTTATATAATGTAAATCTGTAATTGGTTCCATGAATATATATTAACAAGAAGCACCTGTATACTTTTAATCGCTGTGGATTTTAAAAATGACAGGTTTCCAAAATAAAGTCACGATAAATTTTTGAATAAATTAGGACGGAAATATTCTGCGATTAAAACTTCAAATAACTGTGTGTGTCTATTTCTATAACGGTTAATTGAACCGTATAGCGGTGGGTGCGCTGCAGCGTCACCTGGCGGCGAGTTTTCACCGAGCGGTATCGTATAAACCTACACCATAAGAAACACTGTGCCAACTTTCAAGGTGATATATTAACACAACTTCCGATATGTTAACACTCATGTTTATGTAATTTTATAAAGTCTCTACATTTCTCAGATTACCGCAAAATATTCTTTACGTGTTGTATTGAATTTTAGGCAAGTATTTGTTGATGTGTTGAAGGAATGAAGAATAAAAAAGACATTTGTATTTTATTGTGGATATTTTATTAACATTATCATCATGCATCAAATTTATGTGCTAAATCATTTACACTTATAACTAACTATACATAGAAAAATAACTTAACTAGGGGGCAGAAAATACATTATTTGTTAAATTAAACAACTAAAATTACAAGTAAAATATCGGACTTTAACTGCGTAAATCTAAAAGCAAGTATAACGCAAAATCACTGTACCGCACATAACTCTCAGAACCTAAACATACAAAATAATTTTATTTCGCAATCAAAAATAAACGCCATCTGGCGTCCGATAGCCGCAACTGCGCAAATTATACCAATGTACCGGTGCGTACAACGTTGCCAAAAACAAACAGATAATAGGATGCACACCACTCGATCCAATGACGTATTCATGACGGGACATTAATTATCGAACAAGAATACATCGAAATAGTAGACAAAACGTGTTTCGACTTCTGTCTCTCCGCCCTCCCCCTTTATACCAAATTCACTAACCTTCTCATTGCTTTCTTGCATTGTTTCTTATCCACCTATCTAGCGACCCAACGGTCCTCGGTCCGCGGGTGGCAGGGTGTGCGTGACGCGTCCCGGGAGCAGCCCCGTCCCGGGAGCAGCCCCGTCCGGGAGCCGCTCCGTGCCAGCGCGCCGGGCGCGCAGAGACCGCGACAACGCGTCCAAACGTTAACAAATGAACATTTACGATACTAAGACTAGGCTCAATTAAAATAATTTTTTAACAATATTTTCTCGAGGTGCCATTAAAATTTACATTGAAAATTTAAGTACATTATTAATTAGAAACTTTGATTTTTCAACAACATCAATTCGACTAAAATTATTTTAAATTTTTCCGAGCATCTTTTTAAATGTTTGCTCAAACATTTTGCCTACTAACCGGTAACTCATCTTCTCACAGTATCGTCGTCGAGCAGCATCACACACTGGCCCAATTATAAATTCTGAGAGCACTCCTCTTCCATCGCGTGGTCCATTCATTACATCTATTAAATTATTTTACATTATATATGTATATTACAATAAAATTTGTAACCTATAGAACGAAATTTCCTAAAAAGGAAAAGTATGCGGTCACGAGGCCTGCGCCGGCCCGGTGCACGCGCTCTGCCGCTTCTGATAAAACTCGTAGAAAACGCTACAACACACGTTCACCGGGAGTCGCGCAAGCCGAGCGAACGCCATACTTTTACGAGAGACAAAATAAATAAGTTAAAACCTATATTTATATTTACAAAAGCAAGAAAGTGTCGAAAGTAAAGAGTCGATTTGAGAATTCCGCCTAACTAGACAAATATCATTAAAAATCCACATTTAGTTAATATGTATATTGTTAAATCACATGAAACGGGCACTGGTTTGTTCGCAGCAGTGTGGACTGAGATCGATCTACTACACATGTACAAAGTCCGTATTACTAAACGCACTGGGTGTATTCACTTCAGACCGGCGGCTCGCTCGGGTCGCCCTCCGCCCCGCCGCGCCCCGCCGCGCCCCGCCGCGCCCCGCCGCGCCCCGCCGCGCCCCGCCGCGCCCCACCTCGCCCGCGCCGCTAGCACCCTTCTACTACACACTTTGATTCCATTCTAAGGCTCTCTGACCCGTCGGTTCCGGGTTCGGGTCCGGGCCGGGCGCGCAGCTCGCTGCGCGAGTTGCGATATATTATTTTATTTTAAGAGACTTACTCGCTAATAAATTGATATATTTTACTTTTTATTATAAAAATATTGCATAATATAAGATCGGGAGTCGCGGTCCGCGCCTCGCCGGCCGCGCGTGCTAACAAACAGGGTATATTTTATTTAAGATACATCAATTTCAGTTAGTGTATACGAAAAGAGCGCTCTCCGAGTCTGCGTCCTCGTGTCGGTTCGAACTCAACGTGTACTAGGCTACGGCTTAATCGATCTTTTACCAACTATCTAGATAAAGTATTATGAATCATTAACATTGGACCACAAATCGTAATTAATTATTAATAATATTTACTCAGGTAACAAAAAGCGGGGCCTCGCGCCGCTGCGGGAGCGCCCGGCCCGGCGCCGGCGCCGCCGCGGGCGCGCGGAACGGTTCTGATATGCAGAGTACAATTAGGATATTGGCGTGTATATGAAAAATCTATAGAATCGTTTTCTGATATGTGATCGCGCGAGGCCCCTCCCGACAGGTTCGCTATCGTTAATTTAAATAAATGAAATAAACTACGACATGTTCACTTAAACGGCTCACTTATAGTAAACGTCTATTTATAATAATAATAATAATAATAATAATAATTAACACAATTAACTCACAAAATTCATCCCTTAACTATTCATTTATCAGTTTTCTAACAGAAACTTGGCAGTAGGTTCAGTACTCGCGCAGAATTTTGACGATTCCACAAATATAAAAACCTAAATAATATCAATTCAAAATTCGGTTTCAGCGAGATGTGGAGACACTGAAAACACTCGACTAGGTGTCAGACACCGGGCGGCAGAGCGCCGGGCTCCCCCGCCGGCGCAGGGCGGCGGGGGAGCCCGGCGCGCCGGACCGCGACAAAGGAAACACTCAAACATCAGATAAAGGGAACAAATATCTATATAGTATATATATATATATCAACATTCATGAGGTTTTCTTTTGTAACAAAGTGTAAATATGCGAATGGCCATAAAAAGCACCAAAGAATTAAAATATTTCATCTGAGGGTGTTTTACGATATTTTTGTATCAATATGTATAATAAACATTTTTTACGTAAATATTTCTTTAATATAAACTCTTATTTAGACTATAATATTATACTTATTGCATATTGTAAAACTGTTTTCGAATAATTTGTATATTCATATAATGTATTTTAGTTTGTTTGATTATTATATTTGAGGTAGGAAGTCAGAAGCGCCGCTGCGGGCGAGCGTCACGTTTCTGTAGAAATTTTATTACAAACGTTAAAAATTCGTTTCAACATTATACAAAACCACCTCACCCCATATAACGTCTAGCAAAGTTAGTGTTCCTTTCTGAAATTCCCTAAAAATAGGTAAGTATATATAAACATTTGAGCAATCCATTTCGTCTCTCCTATTTTTGTATAAATATTAAATTCAATAATAAAGATTATATTAGTTCGATTTGAGAATAACAATATTTATCTTAAGAACGTTATTAGAAGCGATCGGAAGAACGTAATGCATGATGACTTGGAAAATAGACGAATTTACCGATTAAAGTAGTTCGCGACAAATGTACGTCCGTCAAGCGACACCATTACGATTCCACTAAATAGTTACGTATGCCATAGTCCCTTGCGGCGGCGCGGGCCTTACGCCAGCGAGCAGTCGATCTCCACGATGTCCTTGGGCACGTCCACGAACTGGTACACGAGCCGCTGGCCGTCCACCTTGGCCAGGATCCCGCGCTGGTAGTAGTAGCGCAGCGCGCGCCCCATGGTCTCGTAGTTCATGTCCGGCTTGTTCTTGTGCAGCCCCCACAGCCGCGACACGGCCTTCGAGTCCACCAGCTTGAACACGCCCTTCTCGCGGTTCGTCCACTTGATGTAGCGCGGGCAGTACTCGCGGTCCTGCAGCAGCTTCAGCAGGAACTCCCAGAGGTAGGTCGTCGAGCCCTCGCGGGACTTGCGCTTCACGCCGGGGGCGGGCGGCGCGTCGGCGCGCGGCCTCTTTTTGGGCTTGAGCTTGTTGTGATGATGGTGCCGCTGGTAGTCGCCGAAGTCGAACACCGAGTAGGGGATGTCGTCGTGCGGCAGCGGCGGGGGCGCGGGCGCGGCGAAGTGGTGCGCGCCGCCCCCGCCGCCGCCCCCGCCCCCGTAGCCGTAGCCGTAGGCGTCGCGCTCGCCCACCGCGCCCACTGGAAACATTCGTACGATTGCGTCAATTATGTAACGATGCTCGCGACACGGAGAAACACTACACCAAAATACAGATCGTTTATATATTATAGTGATCGTTAATTTAACTCGCATCGAAGTACATCTTCAAAATCAGTACGTAACATCACGCTTGTAATCCCCGAAGGGGTAGGCAGAGGAGTGTGTAGTACACCCCCACATTTCACCAGTTA
>DWUN01000954.1:0-18809 GCA_018249975.1 Passova gellias
TGGTATACGAGTGGACCGGCAACCGCACCCTTCAAACCGAAACACAAATTGTAGAAACAATTGCTTCACGGCAGAAAAAGGTGTGGCGGTGGTACTTCCCCGGGCGAACCGTATACAGGTTCTACCACACATAAACACACACGTAGGCAGCGTTCTTCCGCTCTAAGTATGGAAAATATCACGTATTGTGTAAGTCGGCTAAGCAGTGTCACAACGAGGATTAAATTATTAATAAATAATGGTAAACACCTTTGACTCTGACCAAAATATCTTATGTTATCTGTTGGTAGACACATTGTTATGAGTACACAAACACGTCTGAGAAGATATATCTATATCGTTCTTTCAATTTTGCAGCTGGCAACAAGGGCCAACGTAACACATGAGTTAAATGATTATGAAATTACCTCGTGAATAATCCTAGCTTATTTTTGTATGAATCATATGTATATTATACACATATTTTCAGCGCTAGAGTGCGCTAAAATATTGATATAACTAAAGAAATACATACTTGTATGTTATGAAATGAAACTGTGAATATAAATTGTACATTAGCCATGTATTTGGCTATCAGATACGGCTGTTTACAATAAGAAAAAGGTCACCATTTCGTTGTCAGTCTTGAAGTAAGCTTCAAATGCTACTAAGAAGCCAACGTCACCGCCCTGGGAATACGCATATCAAACGGAAAAGGTATAGCCGGTTAATTCCACAACTTGCCAGCGTGTGGTTGAAACAAGCGCGCAAAGGGCCTAAGGGTTAACTTATATATATTTTTAATTTATTAAAAGGACTTTGTCGCTTAGCGACACTTATATTATACACAAAAATGATATTTATTTGTTATGAAACTTTAGCGAGATTTTTAGACGACGAATATCCGGTGTAGTTAAAAAATGCGCCAATAACGTCTTCTACCTAGTGTATCCGTACTAATATTATAAATGCGAAAGTAACTCTGTCTGTCTGTCTGTCTGTGACGACATCACGGCCAAACCGCTGCACCGATTGTTATGAAATGTCATACAGAGATATTTGAGGGTCTTGGAGTGAACAGAGGCTACTTTTTTCTCCCATTTTTTTAGTTTTACCATGAATTTCATTGTTTTACGAAAATGTCGCACTTTTGACAAAGAAAACTTTGTGACACTGATTTACAGGCGGGCGAAGCCGTGGGCAAATCTAGTTATTAAATAAAATTAGTAAAGTCAAGTCAAACATTCGTCATAACTACTGAAATATGCACTATCCATGAAAAAGTACCGAAATATCCAATAACATTATAAAAATACCATTATATGCATTTGTATATGCAAATATGCAATTCAATAAAACAACTTCAAGTTGCTCGCAGTAGTAGAACTGGCAGAGGTTACATTTTTTAGTAACTGAATATCGAGTCACCAGGTATGTATATAGTACAACTATAGTAATATCTTGCTACGGCTACACATCTTGCTCCGAGACTCTACGAATTATTTACCGCTCTGTGTCGCTCGCTGCTACGTTTCGCTAGTGGTGCCGCTAGGTATTTTTAGTGAAAACAAAATAAAATTTTGCCTCGATAATGTTTATGCGTAAAACAAAGATAACTATTAGTTAAAAACTATCCTACTGTTGGCCAATATTTTTTAAGTGAATCTCTACATGATTCGAGAGTTTCCTTATGGAAGAATACATTATTATCATTATAATTATCCTATACATATCAATACGCTTGTAGAAAGGCGAGGCAATCGTATTTGTTCTTGAGTGAGTGCCTGGACTACTTTAAGTAATGTAAGTGGGTACTCCAGCATTAGGTGTAAATAATGCCTATACTTTGGCACAACTCACTCAAACTCACCTGATTCCAGACTTAACGGAGCCATGGTAACCATTAAAATTGCCACTACAGTAACAGGGCATTCATGTTAGGGCATCGTCAGTATGTGCTGAAACCACCACTTGACATTCGGTAGCCTACAGGTCCGATAGTTGTTAATAATAATTTAAAAAATATGAACGTTGGAAATTGGTAAATTATGGTTTCATATATATTCTGGTCCTACATATATTAATTATACATATTCCTTAAGTGCATCGATTTGCTATCAAATATTCTAAAAAATAGAAACAATATACAGCAAATACAAATCTTAGCGCTTACGTCTACAAATTATTTATCGTTTTATTTTTAGTACGGTTAGTGTAGCTGGCTACGGCGCTCGTAGCAATCGTAGCGGATCGAACTACACTCTCTATTTTTATCTCCTCTACGGCTATTGTTAGCTGCGAACATTTCTGCGAAAAACTATCGAGATTGAGCAAAGTTCTTTTGTGCGGAGTACCGGGCAGAATAATTTTGGAACACAAAGGGAGTGTACGTGGGACGACGCCGTTACCTTATTGGGGCAAATTTCGATACGCATAAGCTATTTTTTTGCAATTTTTCGTTATTGTTCTCATCTATCGTTTTTGTATGTACATTTTTATCAAGACATACCATAAGATAACACATTTCTCTCTTACATAACACTCGTAGTGCGGAGGCAAACAAAGTGCACGTCGTGATATCTCCACAAACATGACGACTTTCAGAAGTTGTATAATTTATTTCAGAATGGCGCGCTATTCTCTTGAGTGCGCGCTTATAATATTACTTTTAAAACTGTCGGAACTTAAAGTAACTTTATTTTAGCGCTGCTTGCGATACACATTACTGTATCTTGAATAGGTCTTCTTTTAGCTAATACTGCTACACATTTTCATTGATTTATTTATATAATCGATAAATTTGTTTCCTCGTCACACTTTCCGCATTTATTTAAATGAAGAGGTTAAATTGACTAGCTCAAAGATATCCTAAAACAAACACTGAAATAGAAAGTTCCCAAAATGGTTTTTACAAAATATCTATTTCCTTCAAACGCTTACTACTTCATATATTGGAAGTGGGTATTCATTTCTAATCAGATTTTAAAATACTAAGTTGTGCTGAAAAGTTTACAAGGCGATTAAAGGTTATCTAAATATATAGCTTAGGAATTATTGACGTATGAAAAAATTCATAAGAAACTGTCGACAAAGTACCTTGGTCGTTGTTCAATTCAACTTATTATGTTCAGAAACAAATCTCATTATATCCGAAATGTAATCACAAGTTGTAATTAAACGCGCGTCCTTGAACACAGTATCGTATTCTACTCGTATTAACATTGGATATATTCGCAGATGAAAGTAAACAAGCTCGAAGCTATCGACGGGATTACTAGATGACAGTCATCAAGATTGTGGTCTCAATCAAATTGGAATTGAAGGGAATAAATAAAGTACTCGATATACGACTAGTGATTGCTTTGAGATTCACAATATATTTTTCTAAGTTATTAAAGTCACACAACTTAAAATAATTCCACTGCGACTTCGGTATCGAGAAATTTTGAGATGGTGGTATAATAGAATTGATTTTAAGGTAGACAATATTATAAGATATACTCGTACGTAATAATACTATTTAATAATTAATAATAGTAGTCGGGTCAAATCCACGCACAGTTACCAGATTCCAAATTAGGCAATTAAAGCCCTTCTTATTATAACCAGACAGGTACACATACACTATATTATTTAAGAGCAGATATTTTTATTTTGATTACACACCGACATAGACCAAACAAATGTGCCCACCGCACAAATGTATCGTCCAGGGTGGAAATTGAACCCACGACCTCCGGTTTAGCAGTCACGGTATCTAACCACTGGAGTAAGAGGCGTGTCTCAAATATGTGTTGTACATAGTACAGTGATACTTACTTGATTCAGCCTGTTATGTGCTAGTACAAAATAAATAAATAAATCATGTTATCTGCGAAAGGTTTGCGAACATTACTCGTAGTATGACATTATTTGCGATTAGCCACAGTGGACGTTAAAAGAACAATTCAACTTTTTACAAACTTTTTTAATTTATACAAAGCTCGCTAGCCATCCTCACCGCTCCCAGTTATATTGCCCCGACAAGTGCGCAAGTGGAAACTTTTATTTCAACTGCTTTAGCGCATTATTATAATACACAAACTTTTGTTGACAATAACCACATCTACTCGTTTTGATACTAAGCCACCAAACTCATGAAACTTTACTCTGTGGTCTTGTGAAAACTTAATATATGTTTTAAAAAATGCCATTTTAAAGTATGTTATGTATCCTGTAATCGATTAGACGAGACTAGACAACACTATACATAATTAGCTACAGCAAAGAAGACTAGTATTTCGACTTTTCCAACAATTTGACCTTAACTTCTGACGACAACCAAATTTAATCAAATCAATTTTTAGCTAGAAAAATTATGTTAAAATCTCTAATCCTCCTCTAATTTAATCCTCCTTCATAAAGTGGAGTCAACAAGAACGTCAACAGTCACTCGACGCACGATACAATCATATTACAAACATATTACAAACAATTACAGCAAAGCTCCATTCAAATGACACTCGAATATTTAAACTGCTACGAGCGACCGGAAATAGACTTTGTGTCAGTAACGTAAGGTTCAAAATTAAACAAACAATTATTATTTACATAATCTGTTTAAATATAGATCGGTGTGGATTGTGCTGTTTGCGAATTTGTTTTTGAAGTGTACATTTTGAGCTCTTATCTTTGAGTTTTGATATTATCGGGTAATTATATTGTAGATTTGAATTAAATTACTTTATTCCTATAATAATCAGAGTCATTTTGATTGTACATTTTGTGCCGATTGATTTCAGTGTCTCTGTAATCCTAATGTAATAGGTGCCATCATTTAAGGTACCTATTACAGGTTATATTAAACGCGAATTGGTCAAATTTGAAATTAATATTCAACATTTATATTTGCGTGGAGAGTCGCTTATCACGTCGTGGAGCTAGAGATGACCGTTAGGCTTTCGAACTTTAGACCTTGGGAGTTGGAGGTAAAATTAAAAACAACTTCTATTGGAGCAACGTGGCAGGAAACTAGAGCAGAATAATAGAGAAGTAAAATGTTATTGTGCTTTTGTTTCCTGACACGCTGTTTCAACCAAACTAATTGACAAGCAAGCAGCTGAAGAAAAATGTACGTGTAATAATAATAATAATGAGTAAAAGAACAATGTATATGGAAGAAGCGTCAGGTCAGGTCAGGTCTTAGAAATACACAAATATTTAGGACTTGGTTCCATTTGCCTATCCCGTTGCGGACCTGGCGGGATGGTATATTATTAATAATAACATTTAAACATCTACGGTTCATGAATTATGAATTTGGCGTCTGAATTTCAATACAATGATTGACATACATATTTTAGCATTCCACGTGCACACAACAATGACGTGTGTGCCCATAGCCACAATGCCGGAAATCGCACTGCGAGAGGTTACGATTTGCACACATTACGTTTCATGTACACGGGTAAACACATGCAGGTTTGTGATTATTCTAATTGGGTATCAAATCTAATTCCGGTGTACCGCTAACTAAGCGAAAATTTCTCTAGCCTTATAATTTGTATACGTGTAGTACTCATAATGAACAAGAGTTGTGGCATAGCGGGTATCCGATTTACCTACGGAACTTATACATAATGTCTCTTTGTTTTCTTTTGAATGTCGATTACGTCTATTGAAATAAACCGAGAACAAAAAGAAAGAAGTATTTTCAGTTCAAAATAAAGATAGATACAGAAACGATATAGCCCAAAGGCTTTGAGAGCGAAGCCTACGAATAACAACTAATAAATAATAATAGCCTGTTCTATTGTGAATTTGTCAAACTGGCCATTTGAAATGTAATTTACGAGTATATTTCGAACGCTCGTTGCTCGTCGTCGTTATTTCTTCAAAAAATAAAATTATTGACTTTCTTTTAACTTTTGTTTTGTTTCAATTATATTTATATTTGGAACTATAAGTTCAGAGACAATTCTCAAATAGCGCGCAACATCGAAAGCCGCGCTCAGGTTTAGTAACATCGAAAAGTAACCGTTTTATTACATGTAATTGTATCAAAGGAGCACTAACCAGATATATGTGGTCACTCCGTCCTACACACGCATGTGTCGACCACGGCTCAGCTCGACACAAAACTCGCAATTGCTTGTAACGCTACCATTTGTCGCTCCCAATCTCGGAGCCTCCACTGAGAGTATACAGCCATGTCAAAACTTTGCCCTTGACGTGTTCTCGGAAGGAGCTTCAATATTAGTATTCGTACGTGAACACTGAAGTAAATTATGCGTATTGGTATTCGCGTCGTTCGCTGTTGTATTTTGTATGCTATATTTTGAATTGTATTCTGTGTCGTTGGTTTGTTAATGATGTCAATTATAAAGCGACAATGGTCAGTTTGATTTTAGCGGTTTCATTATCGGAAACACAAAATTTGCCTGCATTTTGGTGTGAAATAGAAAGAACTTCGTGTCGCTAGTTTATCATACGAGTAGTAGATTGCAATATTTAGTAAATTATTTCTAAAGATTGCGATCTACGAGTCATATCTACGACTATAGCGAGTTCATTTTTAAATACACGCCTTTAATATAGATAATAATTTTAAATCTAGACACGAAATAAATAGCCACGCGCATGGCACAAATATTTGCTAGTAGTAAGGCTTAGCTATGAAGCAATGGACCAGCAGCCTAGTCACCCGATGTAATAACAAAAAAGTTGTTTTGTACTTATGCATTACTTTGGGGCAAACACGGCTCGCAAATAGGGACATTTTTCTTTTTTGTTTCCGTAGAAGTGTGAATATTTGTCCCCATTATAATATAAGTCATTAATATTACAGTAAAGTTAGTCGGTTAGCAAGTTAGGTCGCTCGCGCAGGACCCATAACTCAGGGCAGTAGACCACTCCTCCGAGAGTTATATCGTTTATTGTTTTATTTGAAAACTTGGAGAAATACAGTAAAAATGATATACAACTTTGACACTTATACTTTGAATGTCGTAAATCTCTATAGAGCTTCGAGCTTTGTTGCTGTGGTTTTCATTTTATTGCTTTTAGCATCGCTTTATAAAGCGTTCGTGAAGTTGTAAAGACGGAAAGAGACCATTACATTCCAACATTTTAACATATGAAATCGCAAAAATTTGACGGCGTTTGAAAGATTTACAAACCTTACGAACACGTACAATTATAATAATTCTCATTAGGTGAGGCCCGAATTTCTTAGTGGAAATTTAAAAAAGTTTCACTCAAGTAGTAGTCTCATTAATAACTAATAAACTGGAAAAACTAAACTAAGCTCTGTTTCTATTATCCTGTTCAAGACTGGTCGCAGACAATCATACGCAGTAGCCGCCTCATGTGTCTGCTGCTCGACCGTTCCAATTGAAATTACACTGTTAAGCAGCAAAAAGGGCGTGTCGATGAAAGAATTTCCATATAATTGTCGTTGGAGGATACTTATTCATATGAGCTATTGTTTTCTACACTTGCTGCAGGTTGAGTACAAAAATCACCCCGACAAATGTTTCGCCGTAGTATTGTGTGAAATGTTGTTTTTAGCCGTCCCCCGCGATGAAAACAAAACAATTCCCAAAACGAATCGCTAAATATATTTTATACAGTGGAAAACATTGTAGCCAATTAATTACCGGGATACTCGAACGCTATCGTGAAATGAGTCGAGGGACTGCTTTAGTAAATAACATTTACGTTAAAAGTATATAATGTTTCTTATGATCCATTTGTTGTTGTTTACTTATTTCCTTCACTTTATACGAATTCGAGCTTTAAAAGGAAAATCTGTGTTTGAAACGGGTAACAAATGTAAATAACATCTTTGATTTATTTAAAAAACTTTTACTAATTAGAGGTATTATGAAATACAAATATAAGTTGAAGTATTACAAGGGAGATAATAGAATTTAGAATAGAAGGGAGTTACGAAAAATAGGCCAAGTACGAGACGACGTCAAACACGGAGTGTTCCGTGCGCAACAAAATACTGGTTTATGGTATGGGGACACTTTTTATGTTTAACTTATGTGTTTTTAGTATTTTTTGATAAAACGGCCGTAGTAATATATCATCTGTAAAAATTTCAAACGTCTTTGTATGATATTTGAAGAGATAGATTCCTGTGACAGACGGCGGAGGCTTCCTAATAGGGTTCCGTTTTTACCTTTTCGATACAAAAACCTAACAATGGACAACTTAGCGCAAGCCTTAATCGAGTGGACTATCAATTATCTTCCACAAAAATATTTGTTATACTGAAACAAAGGGCTTAAATAAAAAGCAAAGAAAAGACCGAGCTAAGCCTCTCGACTTACAAGCGAGGGAATTCTTAACCTGCCAAGCACTTTACATCGGGTCAAGTTGTTCACTGCCTACTTGCGATGCAGTTCAAACTGTGATATTGCAAATACCACAAAAGAAACAACAACTACAAATAACGTAAGGTAAATGAATTTATAAATAGTGGCGTATTTCAAGTGACTAGGTAATCCATACACTCATACATTACTAGTATACCATGAAGTGTAATATGTTACTTGTGGATACGACAGTCACTATGCCCGTCCGCTATACGGAGTCTAAGGTTCATTTTCTGCCCAAGTAAATATCCGTGTAACGAAGACACTTTTTACGGCTTACGACTACGATGGCTATGTTACGTAAAATAATAATTTATATCGAGAATATAAACGTTCAGAAATATGAGTAAAGTACGACATTACAAGACAAGGGAACTTTTAATGTTGATTAAACGTGTTAAGTTATGGTACACAAGTTCATTAAAAGATACAGTAAAACTGTCTCGTCTACAGTAACATACACTTAACTCTTCTGGTTCGTACTGGATTTTGCTGCCCTCAAAGTCACCGCTCCGCTGCTGGCCCGGCGCGGCGGCGCGGCGGTTCTTATCAAACATTCCCTTTGAACCTCACCGTCGAACTTACTTAATAACACCGTATTCGTATTTCACTAATTGAAGACGAAAGAAACCGTAATTTGATCGAAATATAGTACAGCGCCTGTAACTGGTTACGTTTAAACAGCGTAATGAATTATTTAGTGACGACGATTTTCGAGAATTTGTATTTTCCTTATGATATAAGTAATTGCCACTGCGACACTAATTCGATAATTAAATGTATAATCTGATTTAAATACATTTTATAAATAAATAAGGGGTATTTCGCACCAGCGTCTGGATCAAATATTAGGGCCTGCGTTAAAGTAAAATCGCGGTCCCCAAATCCGATTCATTATGTCGTCTCCGCGCGAAGCCGCTTTATTAATACGTAATGAGCTTCCGAACAACATTTCATTAACCGAAAGACACCGTAAAGATACAGAGTTGCTTTCGCAAGTTGTTTATATGCTAATGCGCTTTGGCCGTCAATTTAGCTGATTTCGCATTACCGTTTCTATGGTGACAGTCATAAGAGCCGACATCGAGTGCGGTTCGGCCGAGGCTCTTTGAAATTACCTGCGGCGTGCTCTGATTGTATTTCTTTTCTTATTATTGTTTGAATGGTTTATGAAGCTTTTATATTGAGATTTAGGGGAGGAAGTGCCGCTCTATACGCGAAACAGGTTGTTACACGTTATAATGAAGTCAATTTATGGAATGATGCAACGCGTTTTAATTCGAATAAAACCTATTGAAATTATAACGTAATTACCCGTTCGAATTAAATCACGCGAACTTGTCGCACATTGATTTTATTATTAATTTCATTAATTAATGTATAAAATGTATGTAGTATTTATATAGCAATCGAATACTATTCAATTTGGTTCTTGGATTTGTTAGAACAAGTTAAATTGTGTAGTTTTGAGTGCGGTCGCTGTCAATGGGATTTCCTTGTATCGCCGGGGGAATGATATTGTCTATACTGGGTAACTATATTCCGGGTAACAGTCAGTTACTACTTACGGGTGCTAGTAGCTTATGCAATCCGTATACCATGCAAAACGTTCTCGATGTTCGTACTTTTGTACTTCAATTTGTATCGCAGTTAATGTAAGAGTAGCAATGCATATTTGAACAATTCAACTATGACGGATCAGTATCTAGCTTGTTATTAGACAGTTCATATAATATGCTCTTATTCTAACCAGCACCAGCTTTGGTCAGTGTATGAATATCACTGCACAAGGTGAGCTACAGTCGTTGTTTCTGAGGTTGTATGTTCGTTCGTTTATATGGAGTCCTCTAACAGCACAGATGAGACCTTTAAAAGCCTCCTTCTCCCACCACCCGCAACCAAAAAGGAGCTGACAGAGAACGCTCCTGATGTCTTTCAGTTGCGATAAAACTCATGCAAATCAGTCCGAAGTTATTATGTAAGAACAGTTTATCCGTCTGTTAGTGAATCGTATCGAACAATAGAAATATACGAGAATAACAATCACAGTGAAATACGATATGTGCGTATACAATACTTGGCCATTATATAGGGAGGGCTGTCGTCCGGCCGGGGGTGGTAAACTAAGCATATGGAATTTAATGGCCACCCGTATCTTGATGTGGTTTTCGGAGCCTGCGGTAACAGCATGCAACTCTATCCTGTTAGCATAGCATCTGTGGCCTATATGTACTTGTTATGTACTGTATTATTCGATCTTAGGCTACAAAAATATATCATACAAGCGATACTAATATGTTGTTAATAACTCTGAACAATATTCAATCTCGATACAAAATTATTTATCTACTAGCTGACCCTGCAAACGTTGTTCTGCCATATAAACTATAACAGTATTTCTCCATTATTTAATGCATGTTATTTTACATATAAACCTTTTTCTTCAATCACTCTATCTATTAAAAAAACCACATCAAAATCCGTTGCGTAGTTTTCAAGATTTATGCATACATAGGGATATAGGGACAGAGAAAGCTACTTTGTTTTATACTATGGAGTGATGCCGTCATATTTGTTTTTATTAACTCTTAGGTTGTCTCAGTACAGAGTTAGAGACTGCCCAGTTTACGATTAAAATGAATTCTATGTTCTAAAAATATTCGAAATATCATCCTTTTTTAATATCACATTTGTAAATCTTCTACTATTAAATGATGACTACATTTACTTAGTGCAGTAACTATTAGCTTACTCACTAGGCGCTAACCTGAGATTATTCGAAGACTCTGCATGAATATTACATATCGGATAATAAAATTCCCAAGAGACGAAGTCGAGCTACTTTAAGCCTTAAACGAGCGTTTACGCCTTACTATTTGTTCATATGATAGTCGTCTTAGCCGCTGTAAAAACCGTTAGCCGTTATGTGAGTCGGTCAAGCGTACTGAAACCGAACAAATTCGTTTCCCAAATAAATCAAAACGTCTCCATAAATTCCAGCTTATATTTTTAAATGCTTTCGGAATGGACGTTATTTTCAGGCTCGCGTCTGTTTAAAGTTATTTATGATTCTCGTTATATCGCAGATAATATGAAGCTTTGATTCGTTAGCTTTCATTTTTGATATTCTATGCACCTACTCTTCTGAGCGCACCTAAGCTCTGTTTGATTAACTCTTCTTTGTTGTTCTTCTTCTTTGTATCGGTAGTCCATTCATCAATATGTAAATGAGGTTGCGAAGAAATGATTTAAATGACCCCAAAATCCCCAGTTTTCAATATTTTTATAATTATCAGTGAAACTAAATATCATAATTATTATCAATATTTACTATTATAGTTCTACATATAGAAACCCCAGAACGGCCTGTAATTACGCGTAGTACGTACTATTTTAAAGTATATAAAATTAATTTACCCTCTCTCAAAAGATTAGTCAATCGCTTCATCAATTACGTGATTAACAGAACCAGGAACTGACACGACACATTTAATATAAATATTAAATATTTATGAAAAGAGCTTCCGTTTCTAGTTAAGTATGATTAACGTAACGTTTTTCGTTTTACTTATAAAAAATAAACAGCCCCCTCCCCCTCCACCCCCCCAACACCGCGCGGCGCCGGCGCTCGTGTTATGCAATTTAATTAGAAAAGCATACATCTCTATTACGTTAAATCCTGCAGTTTCAATATTGACCTTTCGCATACGAATATAATAAGTAGAGAATGCTATCTGACTAAGCAGAAGGGCATTCAGTTAATCTGATGTTGTGTGTTCAGTGCAGCTGAGGATATT
Source organism: Passova gellias (assembly GCA_018249975.1). Classification (NCBI taxonomy): domain Eukaryota; kingdom Metazoa; phylum Arthropoda; class Insecta; order Lepidoptera; family Hesperiidae; genus Passova; species Passova gellias. The sequence continues at coordinate 12,140 of DWUN01000954.1, forward strand.
AATTGAATTCAAAAACGAACTCCGGCCTCGTTAGCTCGAAGATTCGGTGGGAGGGTCGGGCGCTTCGTTAAGTGGTGTGATGGCAGAACGTTCGAGAAGTGATCGAAGTACCACCGTTGCACCGCTGCATCGACTCAACACGGATGTATTTGCATTACAGTCATTTTGTTCCAATTATATTTTGCGGGCCGTCACGCGCGGTGAAAGGTACTGAGGATCAAATCAACTGTATAACAATGTATGTCTAATTTCTACAACAAAAAGTCGTCGTATGTGTGTATTGCACAATGTAACGGCAAGTAGACGTTCAATAGTGATTTCGATTTTTGCTAGTCCCGTCTGTGTTTGTTCTCCGGAACCGCATACTCGAATACGGGATGAAACATAATTTTGGTGATATTCATTCATGTGTTTTATTCTCCGTCATGAAAGTGAAAAAAGCAAAAGCACTGTTGAAGGAATTCACTGTGTATCGTTCTTCGCCACTGCGTCGGATTGAATTGAGAATTGAGTAACTCGTTGTTTTCATCGGATACGATGTTCATTTATCTGTTTTCGTTGAAATAAGTAAGCACCGGCTGGATTGGACAATAAAAGCTATCGAATACAATGAAATCTGATATTTCGACATTCTTCAAAGTAAATAAAAAGTAAATGTAAAGCATATTCAATTTTGCCGTGTTGTTTTAGGGTTGGAGGATGCGTGTTTAGAAAATGCTTTTATTGATCGTTATACGCGCACATTGTTTATACCGTCGTAACACTGGTCTGCGCTAGCGAATAGCAAGCGATCCGTCACTGCTATTGCTCGATAGTGCCGCTAGTCAATTGAACTTTTTCTCAGGCACTTACGTTAAGCAGCCTGTTATTATCGTAAGTTAACAACGAAGTTAACACTTGTTGTAAAACTCCCAAAACGAGCCAACACAAGCGCTATGAAGTATTTTTAAGGCTTTCTCGGTGTGAACCATGTTCACCAGTTTAATACCGCTTTTATTCAAGCCCTGGGTATTTTACAGGTTACTAGTGTGCCAACGGAACTAATGAATAGTTAATGTACGAATAACAGGGAGATATCGGTAGGTATATCCACATACGAGGCGTAGGTCTGTATATAAAGGCTCATCAACTTCCCGCGTCGGGTGACACCAATTTACATTTTAATTGACGGGACGGGTCGCACCGAGACCGCTCGCACCGCGTAAAAATGTTTTAACCCAACAATTATTTATATATATATTTTTACTTCACCCAATTTGTAGGCTATTGAATCGCGAGTGAAAAAGATTACAGAAGATAAATCTTGCTTTTCGTTTTATCTTTTATGAATGGGAATGTACGTTAATTGGAAACGTCGGTAATACGGGCTCCGCCGGAGCGCTCTCACTGCGAGTGCACTCGCTGCATGCGACCGCCTGTTACTTTAGCGAACATTTATTTATGCTAATACTATTCGAGATATCAATTGGTTCTTTCTCTTTAAGCTTTGTTGTTAAAGCTTTATTAAGAGTTATGAGCGAATAAGATTTTATGACTAATTTTCGTTAGAATTCAATTCAATATTTATAGTGATAATGACGATGTCAACGATTTAACGATAAGTATAAATTATTTTACTTCAACGTTCTAAAATAATATAATCTTACGCCTATTCTAAAGTTAATTGAGTTTCATGTGGCCATAAAATGTCTTTACGTCTTCTGTTTTCGTAACGCGGTTAAATAAGTTATGAAAGGTCCGTCCCTTGTTTCGGAAAATTTCATTTCAATTTTGCGTATTTTCAGCGCTGCCATTTTCGTCATACATGAAAACCTTCCTTATTTGGTACTGAAATTCAGGACGCTGTATGGAAAAAGTATAAAAAAAAAACAACGATTTACTTTGAAACATCCGTCAATATAATTTATAGGCTATTATTCTTTTCGGTAAAATGCACATAACATTGTAAAGTCAACAATGTATTCGGTCTCAGTGTCAGACGTATCTGGACGATAATATTACAAAAAGAAATACTACAGTAATTTATAAAATAATATTCGATCATCAGAATAATTCAGACATATGATAAATTTCCTAACAAGCCAGGTTCCTAACGGAGGAGACAGAGAATACCTAGTGTCAAATATTTTTGGCAATCTGATTCTAAATTAGGTAATTGTCTGTGTCGAGGTAGCGGGATATCTGCTAAATATAAATATATATAAATATGATTAAATACTTAGTTTAGTATGACTTTGTCCGTAAGACTAGTAACCAAGGTTTATATGTCATTAAAAGTAGTTCTAGTATCGCAGTTGGACTCCTGACTCCCTAACCCCTCCCATCCCATCCTTATGAACTGTAACTGAATACAGCCTGACCTATTTAAAGCTAAATTGTATAATTGGGGTCTAATTGTAAGACTGCACTTCTAACCGCTAATTTAGTTCTACATAAAAACATAGCTTAGCCTGTCTCCTGGCTGTTTTAAAAAAAGTTCATATCTTTATATATCGAAAGCTACCTACCGACTAAAGCTAAAAATCCTAACTTTGAGTAATGAGATCAGTCCGATGCCATTATCGGCTTGCTTCCGAGAAAACGACATTATGGTAAATTCACTACACGAGAGAATCTTAAAGCGATAAATAAACATGAAGAAACACCGCGACTCCGCGAAGTTGAACCTTTAATATTATTACGGTCTGAAACGCATATTAGCGTTGAAAAAGAAAAACTGAGACTCGACGTACGCCATTTTCGCGTTATCGCGGAAGCGGAACGGCGTCAAATGTCAGCGGCAACGGACGTACGAGAATCATAAGAAATGGAAAAACGCGGCTTTTCATAGACGCCATGAGCGAGCGGTCGCTGCGTCGTGGCGCAGTGCGAGTAACTTTGGCCATTAGGTCTACCTACTTCAAATTAGTTCAATAATATATTTTCAAGCCTTTTTGCGCCTCGGTAGTCTAGCGGTTTAAATTTTAGTCTCTCACTACGGGAGTCCGGGTTCCAATCCATCTCTAGCTTTACAGAGATACGTACGTTTTATATGTTAACATTTAAATAGCCCTCGCTGCAACAGCGAATGAAAATATCGTGAGGAAAACCTGCACAGTACAAACAATTTAAGGTTGTTAACATAATGTTATCTGAGGAGTGTGAAGTCTATCGATCAGATTTTGAACCCAGACCTCTGGAGTGGGAAACTGAAATAGCAGGCACTAGACTACTCCTATTATTATGCTAAACGAGAAAAAAGCTATCGAAGCAAAATAATTACATTTTCTTAATCGACCTGCTGCGTTATACAACAGAAATGTATCGGTAACTATACGTCGCGGAAATTAATGACGCCTCGTGCGACATGCTCTTCTTTAAAGCATCATTAATTTCAACATTAAAAATCAAAAAATCGAAATCAAAATAAGATTTATTTCATTCAAAACATGAAATGCATTAATTAGCCGCAAGGGACAATGTACTACGTTGTATAGTTGATCTATAAGGTCCATAATATCACAAATGAGTTGCAGGTATTTATTATTGTTCTTCTGGTTTAGGAACCATTTTAATTGTTTTTAAGATTATCCCTAAATTAGGCAGCTCTGAAGCTCAGGACCAAAATACCGCGACGGCATCTCCGATACATCGTTAGAGGCGGCTAAAAGGAGGCTTCGGGGTTGGATTGGGAGGTCGAACAGGCAGCGCTCTCGAAAAGGACGCAAGCGGAGGAACAGTCAGGCGAGACGCTAGTTCTCGCTCGCAGAGGAAGTTCCCAGAGGGGCTTTAGTGGGGTCGAATTCCACGCAACCCCGTGACTATCCTAAAGCACCGCGGTACCTTTTGAAGACTTCCCTCTGAACAAAAAATAGTCTTAGTAACTTTGTTTCTGTTGCTCTACATGTGGCTCTTTTGTATCGTATAATAAGTAATCGTAAGCAATATCTCTATTTTAAATTAAACATTTATCGGTAGATCCACATTTGCCGCATGTTGGCGCATTGAGGTTGTTCAGAAAGTTTCTGAACTCTGAACTGAGATTGTTAGTGAGTTATCACTCTCAGTTGAACAACAAGTTCGTTGATAGAATATGATAAAAGGAAAATAAGTTTTATTGGATCGTAATAGAAAAGTTTTCAACAATTCAGTGAATCAGAAAAGTCCTTTTTGTGTTATTATGTGATAGTCCAGAGTTCAGTAGCGGTTCGGCCCGGTGAGAATCGTAGATTCGGCCAAAAATGAACTATGCGAGCTTATAAGAAGCCTATGTACTCTTACATTGAACCTAGGTTGTACCTATCAGGGAACATGACGAAAGAAGAAAAGAGTGAAGAAGGGTGTTCTTGAAGGGCGTGCCGCTCTTAGTAATATTCTAGTAATAAACATAGTGGCCCTTACAGTGTCACTCTGCCTTGAGATACCTTGTTTTTGTTACCGGTCCTGTGATCACCAAGAAACGTTTCGCTGTGACTTAACGAGTTTTGTACGACTAAGACCCGAACGGACTTCATTTAGTTCATTTGCATAAAGCGCGAAACTATTGAACCACTTGATACTAGATATTAAAATTACGGCGTGCATTGACGTTTTTCCTTCCCATTCCCTGCAGTGGGAATTGAATAGGTCACTGCCACTAAAACATTAAACATTTTAATCTGAGATTGCCGTACATTAGTGCTCAGTAGGCATTTAATTCTGTACAAAACGAACAGGAAAAATATTATATCGATCACAAGCGTGGTGAGCTAAGCGTGAATATTTTCAGATAATCCCCCCACCGCCCCTCCCGAGCCAGGATACTGAAGACCATTACGAGTAACCTTTTTATTTATTCAGTGAAGAGGATTGGACCTACCTTTAATAACATCCTATATTTATATGATAATAAAAGGAAAGGTATGTAATAAAATAATATTCTCAATGTAACAAAACCTTTGTGGGCAAAATACGATATGTAATGTACTAAAAACTTTAAATGATGACTTAGTTTAAAAACGATTAAAATGTATTTAAGTTTTTATATTTCGATGACGTAGCTCACTATACTCACCCATGGCAAAGAGTATAAGGGCGGAAACTACCCAGGAGCACATGTTGGCGGTGGCGGCGGCCCTCACATGTCTGTTACACTTTCACATTGGCTCCTGCAACAAACATACTCGGTTAGTCATTCACTTACTTATGTCACGCGCTACACACACGAACACAAGTTGGCATTTTTGTTTTTAAAACTTATAAATCTTAACAATCGGGACGCGTGTATCTGATTTCAAATGAAGTAATTTAATCCAAGTCAGCCGATAAAGATACATTATATACTTCTGATTCTTATATACATATGTCACGGGCGGGAGTCGCACCAACACGCGCTGGACGGTCGGCGTCAAAGGTCCCTCGACTAGACCGACAGACCTGTGAGTACTTCCCACATTTATGAAACAGTTTTTTGATAACTAACAAATAACAAGAGTAATACGAAGTAACAGCGCGACTGTTTGTTTGTTTGTTTTTCTGAAAGTATCCGTTTCTCGCTTCAACGAACTCCTCAATGATAATTAATTTGTTAAACTGTAACCCTTAAAGTACCTCACGGCCCGCGATCGCAGCTTATCTATTTTCATGCGCAACGAATATGGAAGACTTGTTACATTACATTAAAATACCTCTTAGAGAGTATACGAGTTTCAGCAGATATCTTTAACATTTTAGAAATCCATTAAGGTCCCTGCTCTCGACGTTACAAGTTATGAAGTTATCTTAAAAAGCGTGCACATAATTTTCGGGATTCTTTTTTATAACTGGCGCCGTAACTCTCGACGTAACTCATTCAAATGTACATCATATACATATATAAATGTAAATACGTGATGCTTTCGCTCTTTTTTGGAATACGGAACTCATTAAGCTACATTTAAATATCTATTTTAAGATTCTCGTAGCATTAATAACTGGCTGACAGATATATACATGTATAGATATTTATAATTTACGTATTCAAAAATAAAAACGTAAATGTATAAAAAGAACAAATTATTTAAAATGCACTTTTGAGGCGTGGTTTCCAAAACACTCCCGACAACAACTATTAGGAGATTCTTTAATATTGTGTGCATTGTGGATAATTTGTAAATTGCTTGTATTATTACAAAATATAATAGAGGAACCACCTGCGCTGAACAAGCTTACGAACATTATCGATATTTGATATTGGAATGAAGGAGCCGGCGCGGGCGAGTCAACGTATTGCCTTCTTTAAAAGTCTCATTAAAGTGTATATATATATATACCAATTAATAATATAGCTCGTAGGTAAAGGTTTCAGTTTGAAACTCTGATTAGGATTTATTAAGAAAGCGTTAAATATTTACGACGTAATTAATAAATATTTGAATGGAACCAGTATTTTAATATTTAAGCACGATATAAGTAATTCTCATTTAACATAATCGACTGTCAAATGGAATCGAATCTGAAATTACAAAACTTCGTACTTTGAATCTTTCTTAATAATAAAACAAAATTTCCAGATAAAAATTTCCGGCGAATAATCAAACTCTGAACTCTCTTTGTTCTGCATCCGAATGAGAGTCTTGAGAGTACAATAAGCCCGCTCCGGATTACGTGTTTATAATTTTGAATTGAAAACAAAAAACCTTTGCCCGGCGCGTGTAAGTATGGTCATTATATG
>DWUN01000955.1:0-18806 GCA_018249975.1 Passova gellias
GATAAATAATACTTTGTAATTTCGAAAGTAAGTAATGTCTTCATATCATTTTATGAAATTTATTTGATTTTGAGCCATTGCTTTTTATTTATTGAGACTAGCAAGCGGGACATTGATGTTAGCTGGTTACTGTGACACATGATCATCTTCTGTATTATGTATTTCGTTTAGATCGTTTTGTATTTGGATTCAGTCACAAATGCATTCTAATTTCTTACGTAGTACGACTTAAATAATCCCTTCATGGGTGTTGGAGGTTAACTTTTCTTTACGTAACTCCCGAGAACTATCGTAGGTGCTCGTAATTTAATTTGATTGCCTAGTATTATTAATCATTATTTCATAATGCTAATTTACAAGAACATCGTAATCTTCCTTCTATAAAAAAAAATTATCTTATAGGGTTACGTTTGCCTTAACTTCTCAATTTAACTTAATCCGGGATCACATACTAAGGCCAATAATAGATTTTCCTAAGGCAATGATACCTTTGGAATAGCCTACTTTACATACAAAACAAATTATTAGCCTTGCTTATTTCTACGCGCGACGTGTTACATATGAAAGTTATTCGTTAACACATTGAGTATTCTTGGAGTTTTTAACGTCGTATTTTAATCCGCCGCTAATCGTGAAGTTTGACAACATTACCGTGAATCCAATCTCGCGATGACACGAGGGAATTATTCAAAATTTCCAGAGCCCTCCCTCCAACTTCTGAAAGTTCGATTAGACGTTGCTTCTACAAAGTGTGTTTTAAGTATTAGCATTGTGAAAAATTAACAGAATGTGTTTCTTTAAGACGTGGTGTTTTTTATTCTATTACACGCCGTTTATTGCACCCGCGAGTCTAATAGAATTATAATGAGCACTTCTTCAGTAATACTGCTGATTAAAATAACCTTGTTATAGAAATAATTTTATAAATAATATAGTCACTTTTTAGAGTTTCGTACCTTGAAAGGAAAAAACCGAACCCTTATAGGATTACTTTGTTGTCCGTCCGTCCGTCCGTCTGTCACGACCCTTATTTCTCAGGAACGCGTGGAGGTATTAAGCTGAAATTTATAGCAAATACTCAGGTCTGCGGTTTCTTGGTGCTGTAAAAAAATCAAACTTCTAAGCCAACGCAGTTTAAAGATACAGCCGTTTATGCCGCAATTTTCCGACACTAGCAAGGGAATCATAACCTACAGGGTACTTCCCGTGAACTCAGAATCTTGAAATTTGCTACGACACAACGTCTTATAGTATAGATAAAGGAAACATTTCGAAAACTATACATTTTTGGTTACATCATATAATAAAAATATTTTTATAATTTTAAAGTTACTACCCCTTTCCTCATGAACGCGTAGAGGTATTAATTAAAATTCATATCAAATACTCAGGTCTATCATACTTTTACGAATATATACCTCCAGGTTTGTACGGAACCCTCGGTGCGCGAGTCCGACTCGCACTTGGCCGGTTTTTTTCATCATTTGACATCATCATCGATAATCATAGAACTATCATATTTATTTCTACGATCCCTAGCTTCTGTATCTTATGAATAGTACAATTTATGTCTAGCTTTCCGGTCCTCCTTTAATATTGGAACTAGTGAAACTTGTATTGTAAGGTTTTCAGTTCACGGCGCTTAGTCCGGCTGCCTGGTAGAGCCCGATCATTCATGCGTATCACGTTTTCCTTTTACCAGCATACTTCCAACTGGCTTAATTCGGGTGAAAATAGAAAACACAGATTTCTTCTCGGAATACAATGTAGTATCTACTACTGTTACAAACAATTTTAACCTCACTTCGAAGGCGGCTTAGAAAGAGTTTGTGGTGTGTTGAAACTAACTGACATACTTATTTCCGTAGTAATTTTTGTTGATATACAAATCAGATAGCATTTTTATCACAGACGGAAGGCGCCTTTTGTCGTTTCTAAACGATATCACGAACAAAAAGCCAATAAACCTCGCACGCTATTTTTAAACCGCGCCAAATTTATTTCACCACTTGCCTTTTCCATGTCATCAATCTTTCACACACGCGCTCAGTAAGTGCTCGGAAAACTTTTAGGATGTAGTAAAGTTTCCTGAGTTTCATCCTCTATAAATATTGTTTCATAGATTTTTTGACTTATAAGATCTTATTTCATATAAAAAAGGATATGTTTTTATCATACAATTTTTAATACACCCAGTAACTTATGTATCAACTAGTTAAAATACATATTTGCAAATGATTTAACAATTATCCAGATTTAGAGTTTTACATAACTGCACTTACGCTATAATCTTAAAAACCTTATCAATTTGAGAGAAGATCCGTGTGTATGTATGAAGAAGCTTCTCATAGTCCTGGGAACAGTAAGGAGTAATAATTACCTTAGGTAAGGTAAACAAACAAAAGCATATCAATCGACTCTGTAAATGAGATATTAACTTTGTACGCGACAGCATTCGAGTTCTATTTTTAAAGTACTCCACTAAATCAAGGGCGCAATGCAAATCCTACGTGATACATGTCGATAGCATCGATCGGAGTTGCAAAATACACACTAAGCCTTGACTGGGGTGTCGTGAAGGGCTTAGAGAGGTGTTAAAACTTTTGAATTAATTATGAGTCGTACTTAGATATATTTTGTAACGTATGGTCGTATGTATGTAATATAAACGTAAAATAAAGGCTGATAATATCAATGTTAATGTGTGATAAAATCATAATAAAATACGTAGTATGGATATTTCAGAAAGGTGTAGATGGTGAAAATATTTTAAAAAAAGAATTAATAGACATCGCAAATTGGTCTATGGTCGTCTGATCCCTAACTAGCTAGAGTGTATACTATTACTATGGTGACCAGGAGATTAACAAACTGATAATAATTTAACTTCAATATCATTTCATGTTGATAAAATTAAGAAATGAAATAAAAAATGAATATTGGAAATTTTTCACTTAAAAACTATAAAGAATTTTAAGTGTATTTTTCGACATAATTGGAAATTCCTTTTCTTTTTTATATCGCCATAAATATTTTTATGAATTGGGTCTATACAAAGACTGTTCTATAAAGAGAAACGTTTGATCTTTTTTTTTGAAATTGTTATGCCTTGAGCGTTGACTTGTAGTACCTACTTCGTTACTAAAATATGTACTAATATAAATAATAAAACTTTCTTTGGTAATAGAGTCTCGAATGCTCGGTATAAAAACTTTGCTGTTATAATTTATTTAATTCCTAGATAAGATTTTATTTAAAAATAATTGAGAGTAAATGTATTTAACAATAACATAATATATTTCAATTTATTTATAATGTTAATGAGAGTAGTAAACAAAATTTATAGAAACACAAATATGATAAACTATGCGTTGCAGTGTTATATATTTTGTAGATTTTTTAAAGTTACCATGCTTTAAAATAAGGATAAAAACTGACATTTATTCATCATTTGGCTATATAACTAAATAGAAGTATGCCTTCTAGCTCTGTGACCTAATGTTTTTCTTGTCTCTGACTCAAGGAAACATCACTTGTCTCTATCTTGGGCGACTTTCCGCCATTCATCTAATCGTATTGGGGTAAACATACGCTCACCATAATGATATTAGCTGATTACGTTTATTTCTGCTGACTTGTTACATCGCATGTGATAGCTAACACAACATATGACCACGCGTATTACTCTCCAGTCATTAATCAATTAAACATAATTACATAACAAACGTGACACAATATACAACAATACTATGGCCTTATTATTGATCTGGCGATCATTAATACTTAATTAGGATTAATAGACGTGATTTATAATGTCAAAAGTACTCGTATGCTTAATCAGATAAACTGCGTTTTGTCTATTACAAAATTTATGGGTTATCAGGAGACACGGTAGTGTCATCGTCAATTAGGTACATTTGACGACGATACAAAGTCTCTATTCTCGATTTTACTAACACGGGCTGTCTAAGTAAAATTACCTATAGTGTGCGTGAAATTATTTATGATTTGCAACAATATTTTATGACAAACTTGCAATCAACATAGACAAAATAATATATTTTGTCAGTGCAATTCATAGCATTGACAAAAACATTAAAGATAATTTTACGTTTATTTAACCAAAAACATTAGATTAAACGTCCACAACTTGCGTGCTAATTAAATTTATTACAATATATGCAAACAATACAATACAATACTACAATACAAACAGGGCTTATTTTTAGTACACAGACCAGTAACTTTGTTTCGGGCTTTTTAGTAACACAAAGGGGATAGCGAGCTTCGTTTCCTGTTTGCTAATTCTCGTGCCAAAGCTAAACAATTGCCTTTACTAATGATTGAAATTTTTTTTTAAAGTGTCGAGAGTTCATTTTGAACCAATTCTTTTCTCTCGATTTCGATCGAATTAATAGCTCTAGTGTGCTTAAATTCGGTGCCAGCGATAGTTTGTATAAATATCATAAATGGAGTTCATTAATCGTATGTAGTTTACGCAGTATAAAACATTTTAAATTCGATTGTCAAACGAATGAAGTCTGAAACCGTGTGAGTTCTTCGATATTTCCATTTTCATTTATATTGAAGTGCTGTGTACATACATAAAGTGTAATATACAATTGTTCCATTTATACAAGTATTAATTCTGTATTGTATGAGCTCTTTTTACTGAAAACATTAAAGCATTAAGCAAAGCACAGAGAAAATGTAATGATTTACTCATTTAAAAATACACGCGTTATTTTGTTTGATCCGACATTGGCGCCTGAGGCCGTGTGCCGGAACGTATAAATTACCTGTACAAACCAGAAATGAGATACATTTTCCATCCACGTAGTGCGGCTGTTGATTCAGGACGTGACTATCCGTTTTTGTTCATTTGTTTCTTAAAAGTTTTCATTTCCTTTTTTGCCACGTTACAATCTTGGTCACAATGAAGGATTGAAATAATTATCTTAATAAAATATTCTAACGGTTTATTATAATGCGTTTTGTGAATTTTGTCATCATAACGTGCTCACTCATAATTTTCAGAGATAATCAGGTGCAAGTTTTTGTAACTAGGAGACGTGTAGAATTATACTTATGTATATACAAATTCGTAGGAAACTTTTTACTGGCTTATCTTTTTTCTATAAATTGGAGGAGATATGCTTTTACAGTATAGGTTAGGCAGGGGTTATTTGTGATTTGGACAGGAATTACGTCGTCATTAAACTGTTTCAAGTTTCTAACAAAGTTTATCGTATATAGGCTATATAGCTTTACGTCAAAAAAAATATAATGTAGAATTTGTGATGCATGCATGATTTGTTCACATCACATGAAATGCGGAAATTCGTTCATGAGGCATATTACGAGTATTAACTGTGCACTAAATTATTTTAAAATGTCTACCGCGGAAGCTTAAAGGAACTTCGTTAAAATTTAAACTCCCGAAACGACCGCTCTCGTTTCACGTTGTTTTTTGTTTTCAGAAATTTCATCAAGAAAGCATTAGGCAAGCAAAAAATATCAGACTTTTTTGCAATTTCTGATCAAAATGCACCATTCTGGGAGCATACATTGCATTTGATGCTATCAAATTTTACCTTATGAAACTATTTTACTTACATTTGTTATGTACTTACACTGAATAGAAATTGTTGGTGAACGTACATGGGCGGTGGATATTATAAATCTTTATTATAATTAGCTACAGGTAAGAAATTAAGTTCTAATTTGTGTATAGTCCTTGTAGTTCTATGTTTCTAAAATCAGTTTTGAAGTTAATTTTCATTAACAAGTACACACGAGTAGATATGTTAATAACTTTCATTAAATAAATAATGCAAATAATAATGCAAGCTCTTATTTTGCGCGACTTTAAATTTGACTGTGGATAAATGTGACTGTTTTAAAGTACCAGTATAACACTTTTGATGTTTTCAGTCAATGTTTGTATATTGCGAAATGTTATTCTGAACATAAGGTATGAAATAACATAGAATGATGATCTGCAAAATACGTTTATAATATTTTTTTTTCTTTTCTTGTGACCGGTATCTGTTTAACATAATGCTGTTCTACGTTTCTTTATTAAAATGAACAACTTCGTAGCGAACATCAGTCAAGTCTGTACCGTCCCGCCAACAGTAATCAAACTTCACCTGAGACGCTTTTTCTTTTGCTTTCTGCTTCCTGTTATTTTATATTTCATTTACAAAAACGTAATTTATCATAAGGAACTATCATGTACCAAAAGGAATTACTTGATACGCGTCGGTACAGCTATAGCAGTTCTCAGTGTAGATATAACATTTTCGATTACGTTAAACTTCATTTTGATTTATTTTCACAGTGTTACTGACCAATCGCAGCATGAGGCTATCTCGACGTTGCGTATCTTCCGCTGCTTTCCACATTTGCATAAATATTCGTTTATCGGGGATGTATCCGCAATTTAAGCTAGTCTGTCGTTTTCTTAAGCGGGGCATAAAAAGAACGATAAAACGGAATATCTACATGCATATTCAGAAAATCTTATTTGGTTCGTTGCTGAATGTAGTTTTTTTTAATGAGAAAACAGTAAATAAATAAGCAGGCAGCGATTATAAGGGGCCGCTGCTGACCATAAACCTATGTACCGACATCTACTAGGGCTATACGAACGGGAGTGATAGTGTGAATTCAGTTAGTAATAGGTGTTAAGAAGAATAAGTTGGTGAGTATTTTAACAATTAGTTGGTGAGTATTTTAACAATTAGTTCGCGAGTATTCTAAAAGTCAGTTGATGAGTATTCTAACAATTTGTTCGTGAGCATTCTAATATTTTATGCCAGGGGTTTTTCTCCATATAACGCTGTTAACACTATTAAAGTTTAAATTTTAGTTATCCGCATTTATTCCTTATGATGACGATGATGATGATGAACTGAAAAAAGAAACACGTACATCGAAAGCTATAGAAATCCAGTCCTTTGCAACAGCGAGAAACATTTTCTATTAAGGACGAATCCCTTGAGTCAAATATGACTGTGATTAATCTACTATTTGTGTAATATGATTGAATTCCTGACTTAAGGCGATCGGATTCATTTTTCTTCATTGTTTCGTTTTGTTCTAACCCAGATTAATTTTCGTTTATACTTGATGACATAAAAACGGTGCTCAAGTTTTTTTGTGTAATGAGAGTAATACAGAACTTATGCCTTTACTAGGTTGCTGCTAACCCACCCATGGATATCAGCAACCCATTTCGAATAGGATTGCAGGAATGCGACTGTTGATGTTAATTATATCTGTTCATAATAAGTGTTAATTGGTTGGTTAGTAGATAATTGGTAACACGCGAACAGGACTGTTAATATAAATTGGTATTCGTGCTTTTCCCGGGCGGTCACAAATGTGTTGCTGTTCATGAGGGTGGAGATGGTCGTCACTTGTACATGTGGATCGGCAACCACACCATTAATACCGGGAAACAAATTATTTAAAAAATAAATGTTTTATGGACGCAAAGAAGTTAAAATAGAGAAAAATATTATTTACCTTTTTATATTTCTGATAAACTTGTCACATACTGACATTTAGACCTATTCATAAGTTAAATAAATGCGCATAAAAAAGGTTACAGATTTCAGATTTGTTCAAACGAAGTTTACGACAATGTTTCAAAATGTATTTAGGTACTCGTACATACTCGTATGTACTCGTATATCGGTGAATCGCCTGAAGGTCTATTCTGTATATAAAATTGAATTTCCATAGCCTGTATCCATCGTGGAGTTTTAAATATAACACATATTTTATGCTAATGTTCTCCGACGACGGCGTCATGGAATCGAACGGAAAGTAAAGAGTTACGACTTCACCGCAAAACGTACTTATTCCCAACGGAATTCAATTACCGATCGAGGACAAAGAGGAAAAATTGTTCGGCCAGATCCAACGCAAATAGAATAAAAATGTGTCTAACTGTAGGGTTCAATGTAGTTAGTTCCTGACTGCGTTGGGTTTTATTCCTAGTATTTTCATTTTTGTATTTACGCTCCCTCAGGGCACCTGCCTGGGTTGATTGGTATTCAAAGGCAGTTCCAATTTATAATAGAGTACAAAGAATAAAATTATGCAAGAGATAAAACAAATATTTTATCAGTTTAATTCGTCGTGTATTCCAGTAAAAATAGGTTTCGTTAATGAATACATTAATGAGATTTAAGCAATTTGCTGACACAGTTTGTCCATTTTTATTCGTAGCTTCAAACAATGAAATTACTGAATATATGAATATATTTCAATTATAGCTAAATTCAATGAAATGTAACTAGTAGATGGATCAGAGGACACGCTCACAAATGCAGATGAAAAATATTATATCCCTTACATTGCAGACGCAAACGTTTTGTCGAGTTTTAAAATTTTGGACTCAGATGTTTTAAGAAGGATGATCATCAAATGGGTGTTAGTGCAAAATATTGATAAATATTTACGTGTCTTTATTCTCTATAATAACCATCGTTAATTCCTCCACCATTAAATACATTCCTCATCAGAGCTTTGTTAGTCTTTAAGCCGGCTTAAGAAGTATACTTAAAAACTTAAAAACTTTAAGTATACTAAAAGCACGGTTGGCCTCAAAATGACATCTCCATCAATTCACACTGTAGTGTATTATGCACGTTTGAACGCAGAACGTATTAGCAAGAAGACCGATTACTATCAGACAAAATTAGCAAATAAAATTATCTTTGTGAATATGATTTGTCACTTTAATGCCTAGAAGAATCATTAGAAATTAGAAAAGCAATTAATAAAATTATAAATTTAACGACAGTTGATTGTATAAACTAGAATATACTTAACTGTATCATTTGTGTAGAAACTTTGGCGAAAGGAAACATTAAGTATCTCAGGTCTCTATTAAATTTGGAGTCTGTTTGTATCTTTTGAATATAATTAATTGTGTTCAAACATTACGCTGTTTCTTAAATCTTCATATACTCACTCGTACGTTCAACCGTCACCGAAAAATATTTAAAGTATTTTTATTTTTATTTTTTAAGCAAACTTTCTCTTTTGACATCTTATTATTTATAACCGCAATAATAAGTCCGTCAGATCCATAAGAGAAAGTTTCATATTGTTCGCTGTAAGATAAATTACCTGCCGCAGGCTATTTTATGAATATTTAACTTACGGCGCATACAGACGAGCGGTACTTTGCCGGCGATATCGGTAGCTGCAGTAGTCGTTATTTGTCGGCGGCAGTCGCCAAGTCCTGAACCATTTCGTTACCAGATTTTCACCGAAATGTACAGTACCGGTTGTCAAGGGCGGGTTGATTGTCGACCGCCTATGATCGGTCACCGGTTTTTCTATCATCACGGGTTTTTTTTACTAATTGCATAACCCTTTCATTTTATAATTCAGGGTCCTTAATTATTATTCCATGTATAATATTAAATATGCACCGTAGAATAAACTCATAAAGTTTTCTAAATTAACAGACAGGTTTGTTAAGCTCATAAATTCTCAACTTTCTTTTTATTGAAGTTGAATAAAATAAGAATTATGTGCATGAATTTGATTTGCCTTTGAAAGCTTTCGGCCTCTTTTGTACCTTAGGTCTTTGTACAGTAAGTATTAAAAATATTAATTCATATGTGGTAAATCGTGATGTAGCATTAAAATATATTTTTGGCTTATATATTCTTTTAACATCAGGCATTAGCCATGATTGTAGGGTAGGGATTGTACCCTACAATCATAAAATCTAGGAACATGACAACATAAGACGATTAGACTAAATTCTCCGTTTAAAGATATGTAGGTATGTATAAAATTGTATGAGTTAAAATGTCATTCTGAAGTAATTGACTCGGTGCTTTCTGCCTACCCCGCTAGGGACTTGGCGTGATGTTATGTTGTTGTTGTTAAGTAATTGACAGATATACCTAATGCCTTATATAAAAAAAAAATTGTAATCTCGAAATATACAGTATTTTAACGTATTTCCCAAGAACTTGTATTATTTAATAAATACATAATATCGGGCACAGCCCTATAATATGTTTGATACTGTAATTTCACTCCATAATTGCCTTCTAAAGGACTCCGCTACAGGTGGAATAATAAATTTATCTGTCCGATTCCCCGTCCTGTCCGTATAAATGTTCGGCAGCGGGAACGATCAGATGTAAATTTAATAAAGGTAAAGAAAATTTATTCGCTGCTTAAGATCTATTTATTCGAACTCAATGATGAAGTTACTTAATATACATAGCATATAGGTTTCGTTTATGTAAGTTTCACTTATCAGTACACTTGGTTTATAGACGTTATTCTTCATCAAACAGATCGATAAAAAATCTTAAAGAATTCATTTCAATTTCAATCGGCGACTTGTCTTTTAATTACAAACTGTTTTTATTATTTGACTTAAATATCGTTGATCTTATCCGAGAGTTTTACATTTCTGTAACTGTAGAAGGCAATTAAGCGGCGAATTATAAACCTGCTAGCGATGAGCCATTCTGTCTCGTTCAAATTAAAAAATAATTCGAGGTGTCAATTGTAAAGCAATACAGAGTAGTTTTTAGTATGTAATAATATTTATTTTATAGCATGGAAGTGTATGGTGTATATAATTGGACGAATCTTCAAATAGTTTTTCTATCCCTATTTCACCCCCATAAGAGTATAATTTTCAAAATTTCTTCATTAGCGAGCGTAAGTGAGCACTTACGCTATATAAAGAGCCTATGTGCAAAATTTCTACATTTTAGGTTTAACAGTTGCGGCTGTTTATCTCTGGGTCAGTCGGTCAGTCACTTTCTTGTTTTATATGCATAAAATATACTAATATATAAGCTTACTATCTTTCTTACGTGAAGTAACTTAGATCCAAATTTACATATATTATTACAATTCTGCAAGAAAGGCGCAAAAAGAGCTCTCCTTGAAAGCCGGCAGCACACTGGCGACTCCTCGGATTTTGCAAGAGTCCATAGGCGACGGTGACCACTTACCATCAGGTGGCCCGTTTGTCTGTCTGGTAGGCCAGATTTAAAAAAAAAAATTCATAAGTAAAATTTTAATTAAGACTAAGACGTTCGGTAATAAATAAAAAAAAATTTGATAGCAATTCATTTTACAAAGACTTTATTTAAAGTCTTTGTAAAATGAAATAAATATATACCTACTCGTATTAGGTAGCGTTTTGCCCTAAGATATGGTGATCGTGTGTGTCGTGTAAAGGTCATCCATAAATAAATAAGGCGCTGTTATTAGGGCAAGTCAACGCTGTAAACGTTAATATTCTGTGGGTGTACCCTGTCGTATTATAATGAGTTGTTTACACGCATTTAGTCTTGTCATTAAAAAGCACATATACCTACTTGCACATTTTGTTAGTGACTGACATCCAGATATCCATTTCCGTCGTTAAGCAGGATTTCTTACATCGTGATGATTCGGTTAAAAATATTCCTTTGCAATTCCTCTTTTGATGCATATGTCGACAGGTGACCGTTGCCACACGCTTACAAGTGGCCCGCCTGCTTGTATTATACGTTAAAAGCGTAAAATAAAATATCCAACTCAGCCCACATCACCAACACATTTTTATTGACCTCTCCAGACTTGTATCGACTACTTTGAGCACGATCTGCTTGTGCCTTCGCGGCTTTTATAATATAAAAGTTGGTAAAAGCATGCGGGGAGTGCCTCTAAAATACGCGCGGCGTAAATTTCCCGTCTATTGTAATGGGCCCACGCCTTCATTTCGGGCTCACGTATGACAAAACAGCCGCGCGGCCGCCGCTACAATGAATATTACGGCTGCAGTCAGCCCATGAGACATTTTGACGCTAACGCGCGTCACGTATCCGGCGTTTAATCATATGACACAAAACCATTCAGGTTCGCTCATGCTGAAGCTAGTGACCTTCTACGTAAGCTTTTTAATAAAACGGGAGGGAAAAAGATTAAGGTAATGGTATTGGCCTATTGATTTTTCTAAAAAGACACGGAAGGGCGAGCACAGTAATTAGAGGTTGGAATTGGAAAATCTTTCTTTGAAACATTTTTTAACTACATTAACTGAACGTAAGACAGTTCTATATTACCTTACGATAAGACTGCTCGCAAACAAACTGATTACACGACGATATATTTCTCTCTGTATATATCCACGATTGTCCTCTTAATAAATCCTGAACGTTTATTTATAATTAACGTTGAAGTTAATAAATCCTTCGCTGAATAAGTCCCCGCGCAGCCATATTGTTAAAAAATTTAAACTTGAAATCAGAAAATTCGTTGAACAGAAAATATTCATATTAAGCGTTTTTATAATAACCTCTTCCAGTATAATTCCACGCGGGAACCTGTTATGAATATTACAATGCTGTATGTTTTTAATAATACTGAGCGAATATTTATTAAAAACATTGTAATATAAAATATTAATGAACCTCGCCTAAGGCATATTACATGGTAAATAAAATCCTTTTGGAAGTTTATAGGCACTTTGTATTACTTTCAGCGGAGTATTATTTCCGCTGTGCTCAACCTAGAGTTATGATTGACATTCAATGGTTTAATTTATGAATGGTTTTTTGTAAATTACGAGTATGTCTGTAATGTAGGTACATGTTGTTAACGACAGTATTAAGGAATGAATCATGGAGTCCTCTTGTACAGCTGCAACCATCCATTTAAAGTTTCTCTTTATTTATTGATCAGACATATTTAAATATTACGAAACAAATTTAAATTAAACATAATACTACACATGGCATTAAATCTGTGTAATATGAGATAGTTTTATACAATTTTTGATGGTAACTGTTTCGGATCTAAATCCAAATTTTTTTCAGCATCCATTTGTGTTCGGCGCAAAGCGGATTTCATGAAAAAAAATTCAGTTGAGCTCTTTTTTTGGTACTGTCTTTTAGAACTAGAGAGTTGAATTG
Organism: Passova gellias; assembly: GCA_018249975.1. Lineage (NCBI taxonomy): Eukaryota > Metazoa > Arthropoda > Insecta > Lepidoptera > Hesperiidae > Passova > Passova gellias. The sequence continues at coordinate 12,960 of DWUN01000955.1, forward strand.
TGTGGGTACAAAATTTTGTGATCCTCTACCGAAGTATATCTCGGAGAGTTCGTCGAGACATCCCATCAACCAAAACAACGAATTTATTTGTATTACCTTTATTTTGGTACTTACTATTTTCTTTGGTTCTAATCAGTTTCAATAAGGATTATTTCTATTTCAGCTCATTCTCAATAAGAACATCCCTTACACGTAGATGTGAGTTAATTAAGCACCGACTTCTATTAACATATTACTTATATCTACATATAGTTTTTTAGTACAGTGTCTGGTATATAGTAATTCTAAGGCACGAATTTGGTACTGTACACAAGAGTTCGTTTTCATTATTTTTAATTTATTTCAAAAAGAAGTGCCTACGATACTTACCAAGGTCGGAACGAAGATTATGTATATGTACCTACTGAAGGCAGTTACGCAACACTTAGAGGTCTCGTTCGAATTTGGAGCAGATAATGCTCCATTTCAGGGAACTTTTATTATCTGGCCAGACACACTGTCGCCAACCTGACCTACGCGATTTGGCTTCAATTCAGATGAACCAATTTTTGCAGAGAGAAATAACACACTCTAGTACATATTTTATGTTAAAATATAGCAGTTTGTGTCTTCTTACTACCTGCATAAGAGAATATAAGTATTTATTAGTTAATTTTTAATATCATTTATTTTATATTTAAACAGTACTTGTAAGTAACATAACTATAACTTTAAATTTGTATTTTAAATTCTTTAAGAGAGGAATTTTCCCGGCTGTACAATTTATTCAATAAGCCATGCGAAGGGTTCAATAATAATTTACGTGGGGTTTGGCAGGAAGGCGGTTGCTGTCAAGTGACCACAGATGTTCTCATCCCTTTGTTTATGTCAGATTAGCTTCCGAAGGCGGTAAGATTATTTTGTACTTGAGGGACGCTTTGTGTACGATGGTTTTTTGCTTAATTTCCGGTATCGTTAATAGGATCCATGTCTACCGATAATTCTAACTATCTAGTGAGTTAATGTTACCTTTAATGTCCAAGTTTATCATTCAAAAGTTTTAATATCCTGTTAAATAACATTAGTAACATACAAGAAATATAATTCAATTTTAACCAACATGAAGAATGCATCAGTAGCAATTCTGAGCAGCAATTCAATTGATAGGAGCAGATATTGGAAAAATATCGCCAGCAGCAAATAACCACACGTTCTACCTGGTAATAAGGCGTGGCATTGTTTATTATGGCTCGAGACTTCCTTTATTGGATTTGTACTAAGATTTATTAGAGCTATACAGAATAACATTTTTTTTGTACGATTTTAAAATCATTACCAATTCATTACAATTCAATTAATTCAATTCATTCAATTCATCACAGGAATTCTTCATTATACAAATCATTTGTTTTATATAAGAAAAGATACCTAATATATTTACTTCAGAAAGTGGTGTAGTTTATTTCTGGATTATTAGCATGAACAAATTTTTTGATTTGGCTTTTTATTCGGGTAGCTAGCTACTAAGTTATAGCTACGAACAAGTAGGATGACAATTTCTTATCTAATAATAATAGGTAAACTTTCGTACGTGTCCTACATTATGTACAAAAATATCATTTTGCCAGATGAAAACAATTGGCAAAACATAGGATTTTATTTGTAAACTGAGCAAATATGTATCCGTTGCAATTATCATTAGCAAATAGATCGTTTTCGAATTCAAGTCGCGTCAACTAATCGAGTGGTCTTATGGACGACGACCGCGCATATTTAATAGAATAATTTGCATAATCTTTGTCATTCCAGATTGAATTAGGCGGTCAAAATCTGTTGTGTCCGCAACGGTTGTATAATTTTGTAACACAGTTCGCTAGCGAGTGGATCTTGAAGTATCTATTTGTCATTGTTAAAGGTCATATTTAATAAGGTCCGCTGCTGAAGCGATGGAAACAGTACTCGCATATAAATACTAATCTCGCATACAAATACAAATACTAGAGAAATCTCTATGAGATATCAACAATATCGTCAAGGAACGCAAATATTTAATTATGCGTTTTTATTTGAACAGTGCAACTAATAGGCAGCAGCTAAGACTGGCCACTACGCAAATGGGTGTTTGCCTACAACAAACGGTATTTTATGAATAAGATTAGTGTCAGATAGGTCTTTTAATATTATTGATAATAAGACTTACTAGTGTTAAAATCTAGATAAGCATCAGAGATTATTAACAATGAAAATATTGAATTTCGATTCGCAGAACTTTGGTGCCAAGCTACGTGTCCAGGTCGCATAATGAGAAACATTAAGGTGTCACACTGGTAGTTGTCGATGCGGGAATCACACGTCATAGAAATTATTATTATTAGAGAATTATACAGATTAATTGATTGAGTATTTTTTGGTACTCATTTGTAAAATTCTCATACTTAATTGTATCTCATACTTATTACATTCGCCACGTGTATAGTTTTTACGTCACGTCACCCCTCCCCGCCCGTCCCTCCCGCACCGCCCCACTGCTGCAGGAACCTACTCAGTTAAGCGTTACGCCTATACTAGGGCTTAAGCTTTGTAAGCTGATATGTACGTCCTTCCTAAGTATTCTATCGTTAAATGATGAAGTAGTATTTTATTAAAGCGTATTGTAAAAAAAATATAGCATTACATGTTAGTAATATAGTCATATGTACATTTCCCTGTATAGATAATAGGACTAATGTTGTTGTTTTGGAAGTGTCCCAGTTATTATTATATTATTTTAGTTCAATTCTAGAATCGGTAAGAAATCGCGAACACGAGTTTTAAAAAAAATATGTAGAAATATTTCGATATGTAGTTCTTTACATGTAATACCCTATAGTTATTGAGCTTAATCCAGTAATAATAGTAGTAGTAATAAACATCGGTATCCAATTGTTAATGGAACATATTTTCATATGCGTGGTACTACAACATGATTATTAACCGACAAAGATTAAAAACACACAATATCGTTATAAAATACAGTCGCTCGGAAATAAATTGCAATACGTTTATAGAGCACGTCATATTTAATATGACGACGTGAAACTACGTTCGACGTAAATTACTGGCTGGCGTGATGTGTGTGTCGAGCACTGACTGTTGGCGATAATCACATTCCGCGAGCAGACAATTTTGGTCAAATTTGAATTTTACTCACGATAATTGTGACTGTAAACGCGAATTGTACATATTAGGTATATGATTTTATTAAGCGCTTCGTCTTAAGTTACCTGTGGCTGAGTATTGTAAAATTTCTTCAGTGCTTTTCAGTTGGTAATATTGGAAGCGCTAAACTTCATGGAGTTTCTGACGGATATTCAACTATCGGATGAACTAGGTTATAGTTACTATTAAGTTACACTACAGATTATGTATAAGCGATACAACAAGATGACAAAATTATTTGAGTTCTACGCTAAAGGTATGGTCCATAGCCATAAGCCATGCATGACGGTTTTATAGGTAGCGGTAAGGGCATTAGGAGCGGTGACAGAAACGTTTTAGCACGCTTAACTAGATAAGATTAGTTCGTTTTCGCTACGAAAATGAGATCTAAATAATGTAACAGTTACATATAATTGAACTCGTAAGAAGGATCAGGAATTGTAAAATAGTAGAGAACAACTTACACCGTATCTAAAGCACCGTATTAATGGACATAAATTTAGATATGGTCGCATTGCCTCTGCCCAGTGGACGTCAGCGCAATGAACGTCGGACGTAAATTACCGTCCAGAGTTACACAACTACGAATGACTGTCAAATACATTATGGTGAATTTCTGCACGAAAATAAGCACCGCAGCACGGCCGTTTTTGGTAGTAAACGTTGGAGAATGGCCAAGACTGGCCCCATTCTCCAATCTTCATGTCCGCTACAAGAACTTGGGAACTTTTAATATTTTACGACGATGGTAAAATCATCTATCGACTCTAGTTACAAAGAAAGAAGCAAAATCGTGTTTGAGGTGCCGATATCGTTGAGATGGTAGAATACTGTGTTGCTATAATACCTGGATAAGCTATAGGTAATCATTTCTTCGACCCAGCGGAGAGCCAAGAGTCTCCTGATGGAGTAAAAAGAAGAACGGATAAAAGAACACATAAAAGAAGAACGGTATATTTCCGTTACACTGTGCAGACGTCGAGTTGCAAAGCCGCTTGTTTGACACTAGTACTATCCATTTTCAATTTCTATCTTGGTTCAATTGTCAGTAACAACTTTTTTCATTGTTGGTGGAAAACTCTTCTTCAACTGTCTTGAAATAATGTTTATATGTATTTATATACAATTTTATTCAATAATAAAAACATCTTACCTACTTATCTATTTGTTACTCATTTATTTAAGACCGTTATAGGTGTCACGCGCCATTTTTAAGAACCCTATAGTTATAAACAAAAAGTAATATTTGGCAAACGTGTTGATATCAAAATGAAGGGCAATTTCGAAATTACAGTTTCCGTTTGATTCACCTCAGTCTATTACAGAATTGAACAGTTTTAGTTTGTATGTTGATTTGCAAATTCCTACTGTACATAGTAGAAATTACGGTATCTGACCACCTTTGATATGGGTCTTGCCCAAGCAAGTTAGATTACTGGGAAACACCAACTAAATTTAATCGAAAACTCGAGTCGCGATCATGGACTGCTTAAGCTAAATTTGAATTGTAATTTTGGGAACATTTCATTGGGGTAATATGAATACCGTACAATAACGGTAATAAATGTGCAGTAAAGTGATGAAATATATCAATAATATTATTATTCAAAATATTATTATTGCTAACCATTCGCTAAATGTTTATGTATTATGTATGTTATGTATGTATGCATTATATTACATTCTATTCATTATGTGCAATTTACAAAACTACAAAAATCATTATCAACTAATTTAATGAAGGCAAACATGTAACATGTACGATAATAATTAAAATGAAATGGTTCAGTTAATAACATTCTTAATTATCATCCCCGTACATAACGCTATGAACTAATTTCCTGCCGTAATTGATATTATTTTACGGCGTTTTAATCGCCTCGCTCCAACCGGTTGTTGTTCGTTAGAGGAATTCGAAATTGAAAAAACAACACTAAAATATTTACATGTACAAATTTACTGCATATATTTATCCCATGTAACGCTAATTTTGTACTTGTAATATTTTTTACTTACAGTAAACTACTGCTATATAACGAAGTATAAATATAACGAAGTAAATGTAAATCTGTATTAATCTGGAGCCTATTTATTTAATGTCCATATATTTGTAGTTTATTTATTGTCCGTTTAAAGTACCGGCAGATACATAGACTAATTCTACACCTCAGTATTCTATTTTATATAGATTTCGTGGATTGAAATAAACCATTCCTGGCAGTACACAACAAATAAAATACATAGATCAAAATATACCATATATAGAGTATGTACATATATGAACGCATTCTAATGTAGATCACAAATAACTATTGTATAATAATAATAATATATGACCGCATTTTAATATATGTACATCGCAAATTTGTTCGCGCGAAGGCATTAAGAGCTTTATTAGAAAGAATCTTGTTCACAATTTTAGCTTGATTCGAAATTATTCCAAACGTGTATGTATACGTGTATATTTAAAATAACGCTGTGATGAATTTCATATTTACTCAATACGAGATTCAATGCTTATGAACATAGGCTGCAGAGAAGTTTTGATTTTAATTTCAGTTCTTTGAAATAAAATATAATATGCTATGTATGTAGCGTACTTTTATATTATCTAGCTAGTATATTTAAGTACTATATTACTACTAATATAAATATAGTTTCTTAATAAAT
>DWUN01000956.1:0-18804 GCA_018249975.1 Passova gellias
ATAAGTTGTGAAATTATGTTTTAACAATTTCGCAATTGCTTACATTGTTTTCTTGTTATACTATTGTGTATTCTAATATATTTATGTTAAGTATGATTATATTATATTTAAGAGATTTAATTATTATCAAATGAAACTAAAAATATAATAAAAAATCGTGAATGATGTCAATTAATATACATTCATTTTAACACAATCTTAACCTTCAACACTAAGTAATAAGGTGAAATGAAAGTCTGTGAACTTTTTAAGATAATATTTATTTTACGTCAAATATAATTTATCAGGAATTTAAGCTTTTCATTGAACGAATACAGGCGACGCCAGCGCCGCTGTGACCCCCGAATTGACTAAAAATATTCATGAACAGTAAGACTACAATTTGCAGTCATGGTATATATTTTTGTCACGAAAAATGCAACTATTTATCTAAACCTACAAATCGCATACAAAAATATTGAAACATCCATTAATTGTTGATATTACACGTATATAACAATAAAATACATATATAAATGGTTATAAACCTAAGCATTAGTAACACTAACACTTATTCTTTCATTAGTCAAATATAAGGCAAAGATTATCGTTTATATACCTAATTATTGAAGCTTATGTAGATACATTTAATTATCTACGCAATACGTATCCTTGTAGGAAATTAATGACCTTACTAAAAATACAAAAAGGAACCCTATTTTGTACAGTTTTTTTTTATGGCATTTAATAGAATTATATAAATAACATATACATTGCATATTTGTACGTTCACAACAATTAACATAGATTGATGGAGACTTTAAATTTAACCATTTTGGATTTGATCCAACGAGCTAAGTAGTTATTACTGCCGCATATAAAACTTCTTTATTACAATGTTGTGACTGGTCGAAATTCAATCTGGGAAAACACTTTTTCCATATAACACATTTTAAGGGACCAGTGTTGCATTAAATATCGTGTTAACAAACTGTAATCAATTCATCCACGATTATCACGAATGCCTTTATTGGTTGTTACTACATTTACACGATTGGTTGAAACTGAACCTTTTTGTTGTTAACGATCGAAAAAAAATCAATGCACACGCAAGCGATGCGTAGGTTATAAAGATATTTCTGTATAATATTCCATATCTAAGTTTCAGTGTTTTGTCATTTATTGACATTCAGCTATCGTGTAAAAGCAGTATCGAACATCATAAAAACAAATTTTCACCATCAACTTGACTATTGATAGAAACATTCCTACTATTTACTTCTTACAGGCTAACTACAGGGACTGCAGTTACGTTGATTACAATTTTTAAAGCTTTCCAAAGTCCAAATGTTCACAGTCCCTGCATACTAATTTCGCTAATAACATCTAAATAAATACTTGGTCTATATCCAACCCTGTCTCATTTCGTATCGTTGTTGAAGTAGATGACACCGTAGAAAAACCACATATTTGTCGTGAAACCATACACATATATATATATATATATATATATATACATAACAGATGGGTGTCTTTTATGTTTCTGTTTGTGTTAAGATTTCCGTCAGTGATATGGATTATTATGAATTTTTTTAAAGGTTTTACTCTTAGTTATTTTAACAGTTGAATTTACTTGCGATATATTACTTACAAATAGATATATCAATATCAATATGCTATATTTTCAGCACAAAAAATCCGAGTTGAATGCCGAATGTTGTGTCTGCTATTCAATAATATATGACAATCACATAATATATTCCAGTATTGAAGTGAGTACGATGTAACATAACATAGGCGTACAAGCAAGCATTTTAAACTGTTAATTTATACGTTTTTTCAAGGACACTTCGTCCGCGTGATAAAATTGCTTTCATTGCATTAAATTTTTAACATTCAACTTAATATATAGTTTCAACATATTACGGGTTTACATATAAATTGGCACACATCAAAACATCGAATCAAGCATAATACTGTTTGGTAACCAATTAGCAACGAGCACTAAACTACGAAACATCAAAGAACTACGAATCATCTACGTTAACAACTACATCGACCACTGTTACGTTGGAGAAACTGACGTGCACATTACTTAGAGCACTGGAAAGAGGATGGGGTGGCGAAAGGTATATAGGATTGACGTCATTAAAAATTGAGGAAGTATTGTGAGTATTTTGATAGGAGATATCCAATGGCTCGGAGCGTTGGAAAGAAGTATGATCAAGAAATAATCTGCATCTGCAATTTCCACGTAAGAATGGTGTCGGCGTAACGTATTTTAAACTAGACAGACTCTGTTTAAAACGATCTAGAGCTACCTGACCAAGATCAGTGGGGTGTGGAAGGTGTGGAAATTGTTCAGGCCGCAAATACTCTGGGGGCACGGATGATGTGAAGTGTCAGGCGGGCTCCTGCTCTGCAGATGTCACGAGGATGGGAATTACTGGAACCTTCTCTACAATGTGATTGTCGCTTGTTGACCTGTATAAGCACATTGAATAAAATCGTTATTAATTTTTGATAATAAAAATAATAATAGCGAGGACAATTCCACACACGGATATCTGATTCAAAATTAGGCAATTGAACGCCTGTGTTATGGTGACGATACAGATGATAAACATACATATATACGTACGATATAAGACTTACATAGATATTTTTATTCCACCCAGACACAACAAACAAAAGTGCTCATCATACAAATGTTTGTTTTCGATGGGAATCAAACCCGGTTTTGCAATCAGGGTCTCTAAACACTCGACCGCGAGAGCAGTCACATATAATAATTGTCAGAAATGACAATTTATTTTGGCAAAATAGATTTTATAATTCTCAAAAATTTCAATGATTGTTATTAAAGTTGTTGTTGGTAACACTTACTTTTTCATTTTATTATTATGATGATGATGGGGATCCTTATGATCGTGTCCGTTCATGGCGTGACCGACCCCATTGGGTGTTAGAACGTGCCCCCTTTTCATACTAGCGTGACTTTGGCTTCTATGCATGTGACCATCTTTCGTCTCCGCCCTGACATCTGACATTCCTGTCATCGAGTGATTCTTCGTTAACGACTCGGGACCGTTCTCCACTGACAGGTGATTATGGCTAGAGTTTCTGGATTTCTCATTGATGTGTTGCACGAAGTTGTTTTGCGCCATCAGTCTGTTCTCTCTTACTCTGGCTTCGGGAATTTTGATTTCTATATGCTCGTCCAGGGAGATGGAGTCGACAGAACTAAGATCCAAAGTATCGTTGGAAAAAGTCTTTGGAATCGTGCCCAGCATGCGATCTGAAAATGTTAAATGAATTTCTAAATAAATATGTGTCATTAACACTTAACCATTTTGTTATCTTCGATATAATTACCCTTCCGATTAAAATATCTAAGTTACGTTCCGCCCGGATCCAGTACGGAATCTAGCTTCCAGCGAAACCATCGTGCGAAATTAAATATTCATATACTTATACAACTAAAAACAAATCTGTATACATAAACAGTTAACATACCTAATTTCTGTGAGGTAGAAACGGTCGCTCTAAGCTCGTCTAGTTGTTTCGCGGAGCAGAGCGGAGTGTCCACCTCGTACGTGTTGTTGAACCTCGTGTAGTCGACCTAGACAATGAAGTCATCTATTTCAATCCGATCAATAAAAAAGCAAATATTGTTCGTCAGGAGGTTTTTATCAGTATAATTAATGAGATCCGTTGCCATATGTGAACTTTGCTTTAAATAGAAAAAATCAAGGCCAGTATTTGGCAATTGTTAGAATTTTGTTTGCATATACGTAAATGTACGTAAATATAAATAAAAATGTGTTTCTTTTTTTTATTTAAAGATTTATCGTTGCAGGAGATTACGAAGGCAACAACGCGAGAACCAGCAATATTTCTCAGAACACTTAAGGCTTATAAGGAAACAATGAAACACGTAAAACGTACATGTTTATATGCTAGGAGATATATGTCTTAAAAATGATCTCATTCGTTATTTGCATAATAAATGTGTATAGTTATTCTATACTCCTTAGATACACCTACATAATATGTTCGTCATACTGCATGAGGAGGAAAAACGATTTTTTTGTCTTCAGGATTAACCCAGTGTATAAAAATGTTTGAATACATTGTTTCAGTTTCATGAATGAATGTAGAAGTACGTCAGGTTTGCAAAGATAGAGATTTTTCGCACTCGGTGTCTTCTACATACCCCGGTAGGGAACTGGCGTGATGGTATAGTAATAATAGTAATGCTAATTAAATTACCGGTTGCTTCATTTTCAATTCGTGACATCTAGTGTTAAAGTATAGGTACATTATTATATTCTATGATCTCGGAGTAAAACTGAGTTTAATACAGGTATATATTTATAAACAAATAGATAATAGAATAATTGAAACAACTATTTAAATTAAATTGTTGAAATAACGGTTGAAATAACAATTGAGTAGTTATTATTTGTTCAACTCGGACAAACAGGAAGCTTTAACGTAGATATGTATTCACGTGTACCCATTAGCATATTCCGCAACGGTAGGAACAAGTGTTACATAAAACTGTTTCTTTATTTCGTAATCATATCATTACCGTGGTTCCTCCTCTATGCTTATAACTGTTCTGATATATTACCATTCACTGTTACATGTAAAGTTTTGAAAGTTTTTATTGTAATTTAAAACAACTCACTTCGTACTCTCCCGTGTCCTTTCTGAACGATACCATGGTCTCGAAGCGATGGCCCCACAATATTTCCGATGGTAGGAAGCTACTTCTTGCCTGCGTTGTCATCCCAGTGGATTCGATCACACCCTCTGCAATGTACAATAATGTGTAAATTTGACTCGCGTTATTTAGCAAAATGTATTCAAAGTACGAAGATATCGAATTCCATAAGGCTAATAAGAAAATGACAATCCCTAATAAACAAAAAGTACATCAAGGCAGTGATTTGGTATGAAAATGGACGAAGCGAGGTTTAACCTTGATGAACCCGTTGGATTGTGAGGTAAGCAAGCATAAATCACAATTTAATAAATAACATGTCCATGTTTATATAGTTTTGTCATTTACATGGGTGTATTATGAGATAAATTCCCAGACATTCATTATATATAGATTGGATATCCGTTTGCATGATTATGTGATACTGTTTCCATTATTTGGACGATGATTTAAAGAACGACATTCCGCTAATACATCTGTCTGGCAACAAAACGGTCACGACAATCTGTGTTATTGAGAATAACTTTGAGCTATCATGAAGGGTATTACTAATAATATTGTATCATTGAAATAAAAAATCCTACCGTACGTTCACGTACTATGTGTTGATATGTGTTTAAATTTTACATTTAGGTTCAGGGCAAACTACCAAATCAGCGAAGTGCCAAGAATTTGTAGAAATGTAGTATAGAGTATCACATGTAATCATCCTGTTCTAAGAAATACGTTAATATTATTGTAGATTAACAATACTTATTGTGTTTTTTGTCTTCAAATTACGATCCACTCATTAAATGGAATCTTGCAAATCGGTTAAATTATACATGCGTAATGAACAACTGGTTTTTTCTGTTGCCGTCATTTGATTGTTGTTTTTGCTATCAGCTTTATTCTTAACTAAGAACTTGAGTTCGGTATATATTTCGCTTATATTAATGGTACGTACCCAACATAACGACAATTTCGAATCTCTCCCGCAACATATCGGACGCGGAAAGGTTGTAAAGTGGTGATTTCTCGTTGATCTTATGAACGATGGTCATCGGCCAGATAAACATCAGCCGGTCCTCTTCTCCGTCAGCCCCAACCTTTAACTCTTGCTGGTAGAACGGCAGAACTTCCCCCTCTCTTGTGATCTGTTAGGTAAATGTCACCAGCGTATTAGACTATTATTTACGAAATGTTGTTTAAGCGGTTCTAAGATTGTTGTTCAAATTAAAGAAGTAAAAATAATGCTGGCCGATTCAGTGTATACCTTTTTACATTATACTTTATGCATGGTTAATGTTCTGTACTGAAAATAGTCCCAGTAATAATATAAATCTACAGCAAGAAAATTATACTAGATTATTTGATCTTTTTGTAAAGTCCGTTATACCTGGGTTACAACAACTTGATTATAATCACTACAAACATCAAAAATTACCACGCGATGCTAAAGATGCCACGTGGTATAAGCAATGATCTATGTTATGTTAGTAAAGTCTCAAATATCGTTAGTGCGTTTAGTTATTATTATATATGCAATAGCCCTAAATGATGTATTTATTAGCCACCGACATTTAAATACAAAGCATACTTTCAAGTCAATTAATCATATTAAACCTGTGAACAATGTTATTTGCACTGTATTGTTAAAAGCAATCCTCATTATACATATATTCCAAAACACCAAACTAAATGTTACGATGAACTGTAGCACAGTTTTATCCGTAGATGGGTCCAAATACAATTACTTTTAAAATTAACCAATTGAAACAAATAAACAACTAATTGACAGAATTAAACAAAAAATGTACAACATCTAAGGCATTGCAGTGAAGCCAATAAAAACAAAAAATGCATATTACGCACATAATGATGGGGTACCTTTTTCCGAATAATCTGAGCACGGACGTGCGCTTCCAGAATATGCGACTTGCGAATATCTCCCACACGGAATAGAAGGCAAAATTCCCCATCTCTGAGACATATCACCGCGTTCCTTGAGAACAGGAGCGTGGTGTTACGCTTTTTGGCCCGCGCCAGCTTCGCGAAAATTAGACCCACCTATGGACAATAGAAAGCAAAGTTTTGAAATTTGAAATGACATTCCAAAACCCAGGTGTCGAAATCTGATATTGGATGAGACTCCTCAAAGTTCGACGCCTTCGTTGCTTCGCTTAGTAATGTTACTTTACGTAAGCGTGCTGACTGAAATCCCCAATCACTAACCAGTATCCGCTTTGTCGTGATAATATACCTTGCGGCGGATTATTTGCGCTCTTATGTGCGCTTCCACTATGTGAGACTTTCTCATGTCTCCGACTCGGAACATCAGACACAATTGGCCGTCTCTCAAGCAAATGACAGCGTTTCGGGAGTATAACAGGGTCTGGGCTCGTTTCTTTGGTCTAGAGAGCTTTGCAAACACAATTCCCACCTAAAATTAGAACAGCTTTTGAATGCAACAAACTTACGGATGCAGTTGTTTTGTTGGCCTGATTTATTGTTTGAAACGTGGAGTTTCAGTCAACTCAACGAACCTTGAATAATTTTAACCACGTCAAATATGTCACGAGCTCACCTTGTCATATCTTGTAATTCTAAGATTACCTGCTAACTTCTTAGTCTAAATGCGCCAGCTTTTCGAAACCCAACTATTAAATGGCACGTTTGTAATCATTTTTAAGAGAACATCTGGATCACACGCTAATACGTTTATACGATTGGCGGACTTCCAAGATTATTTTAATATTAAATTATCATATTGGCTCCGAAGCCGGATGGTTTTTAAGTGAATTTTATACTAATAACCCTTCAATCGATATTGATATCACAATCATTTATTTTGTGCCACTACAATAATAATAATGTTTGAATAACATTTATTAAGAAGTAGAATGCGGATAGCAACGCCTATTCATGTTATAATAAAGTATATAAGTACATACTAAAGAATAATTCACTTGAAATGGTAAAATAAATCTTGTTTAAGTCAATAGCTTTTTCCATTTCAATGTTTTTGTTTTTGTAACTTCATATTATGAATATGATGTTGATAATTATGACATTTAGATAAATTGACGCCGTAATGACTAAACGGCGTACGTTGGAAACAAATAATTAAGTATACATGTAATAAAGATTTACAATCTTACCATGAAAGCTTGGATGAAGACACCGACGATGCTCTGAAGACACATGACGAAAATGGCCTCCGGGCATTCTTCGTTAGTTGTTCGGGATCCATAGCCGATAGTATGTTGAGTTTCGACGGAGAAGAGGAAGCAGCCCGTGAAAGAGTTGACATTATTGAGGCACGGGGTAAAGGTTTCATTGCGTCCGGGGGGAGGAGGGGTGAGGTCGCCGTGAGTGAAAATGATGAGCCACCAGATGAGAGCGAAAAGGAGCCAGGAGAGAATAAATGACAGGGCAAAGACGAGCAGCGTCCAGCGCCACTGCGCGTCCACGAGGGTCGTGAAGATGTCTTGTAGGTATCGGCGTCTGCGCTTGGCCACGTTCCATTGGACGACGTTGCAGTCGCCGTGTTTAAAAATGACGCGCTTCTTGACGCGTCTCGCTGCGTAGCGGGCTTGGCGGTATCTGGAAAAACGTAACAATCCATTTTAAATTTCAGCGCCTAATGAACATATAAATATATAGAATGAGAATAACAAGGAAACGTCAGTATCGCGTCGCAAATAGACGACATCTAGTCAAAACTTGCTAGAAAACATAATACCCAGGCTTTTAAGATACAATAATGCATAAACCTAATGTACAGTATTATTTTAATACAATACCTACGCACATCATAAAGTACATCCATGTATGTTTTATTGCTAGCAATAAAACACATAAAGCCAATGCACTTAAGTTCTGACGTCAGCTTTGAGTGATTTAACGAATTCGTGTCAAAAGCCTTTGAATATAATCACAGTCAGCGATATCGAGTCAACTGTAAACAGTCCTGAATTACTAAATAAATATCATAAATCATTACCGCCGGCTAAAATTGTGTTGACTTAATATATTTTTATCGTGTTTGTATTTAAATGGGTATAAAAGTCAGATCTCGTATTATGCCAAATTCACCCAAACGACGACATTTTCTACGTAAATTTAAGTTAAGTAAAAAGCAAGATCTCTTTCTTGTTATATACCATATACCATTAGAGATCATTAATAAAATTTATTAGGAGCGAGAATATGAGAATTGTGAGATGAATTTCAAACATACAAACAAACCTAGCACAAAGAACTTGGTATATGCAATTTATAGAATTCAAATCTAATCGAGACTGTAATTGATGCAATGCAATGCATACATAGTAAGCCAAATGCAATAATTTTGTTTAATGGTCCATGAGATCGCCGGTGCAAGAGTGAGGAAGTTTCAAACAAAAGGTTACGCTTATTATTTTTAAAGCCTTTTTATCCATTATGTGCTTAAACACTGCAATATGTGTGCAATGTTTGCACTGCTGTGCAAATGATTTTAAATATCGCCGAGATAGTCATAGGAAAATGGATGCATTAACCTTATAATAGGTTGTAACGTTATATTTTTAAACATTTTGTCTTAGCGAAAAAAATTAATAATTTAATTAGTTGTATGAATAATTCACTTCACTTACCGGCAAATAGCCATATAAGGAGCTTCTTTGAACCTTGTTAGTTTAGACCTTGCTGGTCATGACATTTTACCAAGAACCATCAAAGCGATGCGCGAGCAGACACCGATACAAGTGGACATTGCTGCTTTTAGTTGCTATACAATAAAAATGCCAAATATTTTCACAAGCCTGGATGTCATGAATTGATAATACGAATGTGGGAGGCTTTATGGTGCGAGATTAGTTATCGCGAATGTACTGAAGTAAGGTCCATAAACTAAATGAAACCACTCAAATTTATCACACCAAAGCTTTTTACATTAAATTGCTTTATCTAACGCCATACTTTGACGTGATTGCGTATGGAAGCAATGACTACATACACTGTGTGAAATAATTGTTTCACCGACGAAACAATGTTATTATCTTTCAATGTCGTCAATTCACAATACAGTACTTATATGGGAAATGTCTCGACTCACCAACGTTTAAGACTAATGGAAGATAATTTTGGGAAAACGCTACCTTCAATTAACAAAAATAATAGTCGCAATAAGTTCAAACAAAACTTCAAACTTGATCAAAAAATAATAACGATATAATTCAAACAATATAAACAAGTCGACGTGCACCACACGCACGGTACAACATCTTTCTTCAAAAAACATAAAATCCATTATTTTGGGAGATTTACAACATACGTATTCTTGTCTAACATGTAATAACACACACTGCACGGTGTGAAACGTTCAAACTAATTTCGGAATTACTTTCGGTCTTTTTTAAGATTACGTAAATACTAATCCGCATGTTTGCAGCGATATTCTCCCAAACGGGAGCAATAAAGTTAAAGTCAGAAGTGTTAATGACAATTTATTCGTGCAATATGCAATAAACATGTTTTGTGGTAGCTGTAGCAGGACAGCTTTCCAAGTAATGAAACCGTGTAAAATAGCTACAAACATCTAGAATCTTGTTAGTTAATACATATTGCATTCAAAATATCAATCACGACGGGAAGGAGAAACCGCAGTACATGGTTTTAGCGTTGACCGCAGTAATTTGCGGTGTAAGAAATTTATATAAAATTCAAACCTCGTTTATTTCTGTTGCTAAAGAGCAACGGTTGCATTACCGTTCGAGGGTGTAGGCAAATCTACGGTAAGAGACGAAATATACCGTCTCAGTGATCAGTGGAAGCAAAACATATCTGATCACCTTTAAAACTTCAACCCTGATAGTGGACAGATTGCTATAAACCACAGTGACCACTTAATATCAGGCATACTTCATATCTTTTTAGTATTTCTCTAAAAGAAAGAGAGACGGATAGTTGAAGTTTTACTAGAGATCAATCAAACGTGATACTTTTAAAGACAGAATCGGACATTTATATGAACGCAGCAATAAGATCATTGTGACATTGAGTCACTATTATACGTGTAGTTTTCTTAACATGTGTTCATGTTTATATTTAAAAACATGTATCTGTGTAGAGTATATAAGTACGTATATTACGGTTTAGGTACATATGATATTGATTAATTTCAGGATTAAATCTAGCGTGTCGGGCCAAGTACCAACACGTAGGAAGAACGAGTAGAGATTGGAGATAGCCATTTCCGACATAAGCCAAATTTAATTCTCAAACACAGATATTTAAATACATATAATGTTATAATTTAGCTGCTATTTCGTTAACGCAAACATGGCTCGCATTTGATATTGACGTAGGTGTCCACACACACACGCACACAAATATTATTTTCGTATATCGGTGGATTTTTTAAGTTGCTTACGTAGCGTCACCAATTGATAGTACAAAATATAGTAATTATTTGATCGCAGGAATCTAGTGCTGGCACTATCACTACTGCCATTTTCATTTGTAATAGAGACGGTATTTTATACTGGATTTCCTCGTTTCATTGTAGCTAGACTAGCTAATCTAGCTACCTAATTCTATCCACCATTATAGCTTGACATGCAGAAATAAAACGCTTTAACATAGAACTATTTCAAATCTTATAAGCATGTATAACAGCCCTTAGAACAACCAGTTACCTGATTACCTTTAAGGAAGATGCCCATAAGGTGTCGTAAAAACAGTTAAATGAATGATAAATAGCATAAGCTGCTATGATAAAATTGTATTATTTCCTACTCAAGTAAAATAACAGAGTTCTTGTCCAAGTGAAATACAAGGGCAGACAACATTATTACATACTTATTGCATTCCAAAGAGTTCAGAAGAGGATAAAGGGGATCAAATTTTGATCGTCTGTACGTGAAATTGAATGCCTATGCACCAGCAATTGTCTTTTTTGTTGAAATAGCTGTAAACCTAATTGTTCTGGCTACATGAATGTACCTGATCATTGTTAAATTTTCAATCGTTTGTAAAATTGGTCACGAGCCTTCACCTCGGCTATACTATTCTGCGAATATTTTTAAATCTGTGAGAAGGTCGTGCATTATTATGAATCATATTGCTAAAACTTACATAGTTTTTACAAAAGGACATGATCTCGACAAATCCTATCTACTTTCAAAGTGTCACTGTGATTTTTTTAGCTGAAACATTCTAGTTTACTTGTCTTTATTCATTTGGCACTTACTTTTGAAGCTCCTCCCTCCACGCCGATTCCGAAGAATTGACTGGCTTGCCGGTCATGAACATTGACACTTGACTAATACATCTTTTCAAACCCGACATTCTCCTGAACATATAATTATTAAACTTTTCCCGAATTGGATAAAATACACCGAACCGTGATATTATAAAAAGAGACTATCCCTTCTAAGACTTAACGAAACACTAACTGTTAATGTTTACAGCGTATCCAGCGCTATCTACTACTAACAAAGTACAACACGAAATTGTTTTCAGTACATCGGTTTTGCTTGAGTGAAATTGCAAAATGTTGTTACTGAATTGTCACCATTCTGTCTTTCATCAGCACGTTAATCAGAGATTCACTGAACACTTCTTTTATATCAAATAGAAGTACCACGAACTTCCGCAACATTTTCACCGCTATCATTTCGAAAGACGGAGGAAAGAAACAATAATGGCGTCACAGAAAAAATCCAATTGCGTATGTGCTTTGTATTTCCACTAGTACTGGCTGTGATGAGAATTGGTCCAATACTGAGGCGTGCGGATGTTTAATGAAACAGATGCGAAGACGTTCACAAACAAACACTACAGGCGTCCCGTGCCAACGTTGCCAGTGGCGCCGCGTCGCGACGTCGCCTCGTCTATTTTTCGAACAAATCCTACTCCAGACCTATCTATCTATAATAACATTCCACGGTCTCATGAAGATGGATACGTGTGCGATTTAATTAATATTTTGACTGCCCCTGCCAATGGAGTGATTAAAGGCATTTGAAATCACATGAAAGTGTTACGGTCCGTGCGGATTATTCAGCGTAATGAAACGGATGAGATTTTTATCAAAACCGGGTTTAATGGATTGTGTTACTACGATGACGCATTGAGCTAACAGAGTAGGTACTTATCGAGTGACGCTTCCGTTATAGAATATATTTTAGTTACTGTTATATCACAATGTGTATTTATTTATATTGATTACAAATTGAAATAATCTGCAGTTCTTAGTTCAAATTTTCAAAAAGCTCGCACGCGTGGTTTGACATGTAGGCTTTTTAACTTTAAGTAGGAATTTTTTTAATAAAATAATTGAGTGTTTCAGAACGATATAGTAACTAATTCCACATGTATACCAAAATGACCATTTCTGTCCTTATAATTAGCAACACTTCTGGAACCAACTGGTTTAAATTCGATTCTAATAATATTTATTAATACCAGATTGACTACTTAGTACTAATATTAACTACATTTCACTGCGTGACTACTACCTGTTCGTTATTTGCGAATTTCTTACGATATTAAAAACATTCCGTTCGCAAGAATTATTTTTGTCAAATCTTTTAGTCATAATGAATTCTAATATTAAGAACTTAAGAAGTTTCAAGTAAGAAAATTATATTATTAACCTATTATTTGATATACCACATACTATAGGATAGAATTACTTAATAACAATTAGGATAGAATTTGTTCATTACAATTCTTTATAGCATCATCATTTCACACTTCTGAATTATTATTGATTTAAAATAAATTATAGTAATTTTTTACGTTTAATATTTCCGATATTTTGTTCGATTTGCTTGGTTAAACTGAAATTTAATCACTGAGAGAGGAAAATGATTCTGTACAAAGCAGTAAAATTTGCAGCGTGTTTGATGGTCGCAGTGACAATGTCAAATGTCGGCTGTGTATAAAATATGCATTAGGACAGCGATGCTCAACTAGTCGGCAATTTCGTCTAAAGAAATAAAAATGAATCGCCTAATGTGTTGCTAAGCGGAAAACTGGAGAACAGCTTGACCAATTGGGCCAATTTTGGTTTTAAAAGAATCGTTAAAATTCAGAGAAGGTTTAAAAGCTGAGAAAATAAGGAAAAATTCGGAGGAAAATAGTAAAATTTTTTTTCCATATAAACCGCTTATCTGTCAAACATAATATGATGTACGTCCCGTCAAATATGAGTAAAATCGGTACAGGTATTGGTGTAAATAAACTATTTATTTATTGTGAGGGTTTACGAAGTTAGCCGGGCCAGCTAGTATTTAATAAAATTTATTATAGATACTATAGAGATACTATTTCGGTTTAAGCTTAGCAATCTTAATGAGTGATGAAAAACCACACACGAAATTTTAATTTCCAAAGATCTACAGATCTAAATTTATTGCTTGGTCTTATTAAAGCTAGCCTATTTATAAATTAAGATTATTCTAAGTTTAGAAATAAATAACAAAATAATCTAAAACAAGATGAAAAGAAAATAATTTTATTGCAATATGAAAAAGGTTGACCACCGCTGCAGCTGGCATGCATCATGTGACGAAGAAATGTCGCATGATGGATAATGCAGTGTGTCGTTCGGAAAGAAACAAAATAGAACATCTGTAGACTGCATAAGTATTATAAACGGATGCTGATATTACGTAATAAATTGTACAACCATTGAAGCTAATGAGTGCTGACATATCGGTAAACTTTGGATCCCGGACGCAGCGCATCTCATCCCGTTCTGATATTAATAATGCAGTTTTGAAATTAAACGCACGTTTTTAATGTAATTTGACTCAATACATATCTATATAGATAAGACATCTTTCACGCGGAAGTAAGGGCACCTCAATCAAAATAAAGATTTGTGCACACTATTATCTTTGTACTAACGTTTGTCATATGCAATATAATATGTATTCTTAACAATGAAATAAATGTATAACGGTGTAGTAAGTTCCTTCGTACTAAACGAGAATTCTTATCACATAACCTCATAATCTTCGCCATAACCTACGCCATAGTTACGGGTAACAGTGTTTTGAGCCGATTTTTATGTCCCTATGATATAAGTACCTTTTAAATATTCTTCATAAGAATATAATATACACGTTATATGTTATATGTAATATTTTTATGTGCATTCAATGACCAAAATAGAGTAAGTACCTACTTACTCTGATCTTTGATTTGAAAAACACTAGCTGTTACCCGCGGCTTCGCCTTCGTGTTCGAAAGGTTTTATTTGGCTCACAAGTCCCACCGTCATTGCGCCTACAAATTGTTTATTTCATTAAAACGTGATTTTCCGCTTATTGGAATACAAACAAATGTAGGTTTAAGATTCGTAGGTGGTAGAACATTTACCGGTTCGCCCGGGGCAGTACCGACGCCATAACTATTTCTGCCATCAAGCAGTTGTTGTTACAAATTGTGTTTCGGTTTGAAGGTTGGTAATACCGGTCTACTACTAGAGACGACCATCTTAGTTGTCAAGACTAGCATCTGTGACCGATACTAATAGAGCGGATATTACCAAATACTAATACGTGGCCTTATATTACTAACGGTCCCATTCCAGCAATACTGTTACTATTTATTACTACCCTACTAATTGTTATCAATACCTATTCCTAACCATATAACACTAACAGTCCCATTTCTATAACGCAATAAGAGGTACATTGCAGATGTCCATGGGCGGCAGCGGCCACTTGTGATTGGTACCAGGTCGTTTGCTCATCGCTTATCATTAAAAAAATCTTATAAAAATCATATTAAAAGCTAAAATGTGTCTAAAGAACCGTAATCAATATGATAACAAAAACGTATCACTTCCATCTTGCACAGGACTCAATAACCATCAAAGAAGCATAAAATATTTAGAGGTTAAAGATTAACGTCTTCTCGACCTTGGATCAAGTTGGTTCGCTACCAGAAATGCCAGACGGTCGTACGTGCGACATGAAAAGAAACAGGTGGACTTTTCTTGGATATCACTTCACCGACTCATCGCCACGTTTTTTATATCAATGCCAAACAGCAAAAGGAAAACAGGGTTTATCACCTAAGTAGGTATTGCCAAAGTTATAAATACTTGCTTGCGGCTTATCCAAAGCTTACCTTCAGCAAGACAAGGCTATTATACATTTAGAATTAAAATTAATCACTGCCTTTGCTGGTTCTTTGGATTTTGACAAGTATTAAGTCCGTGGCTTTGAGTTGCTCGAAATATTGAACAGAGCAGGGCGTCGGCTCATGAGTAGTGCAATCGTATCAATAATCCTTCAGAGAAAATTAGTTCTAAGCGATTTTAATTCATCATTGTTTCTTACTTAAATCGTATTTAAAAACAGAAAAATGTCTATCCCATTGCGTTGCGCTGTAAAACGTGATAAATTAACCTAGTTTATGGAAATGTTGGTTTCATCTGCGTGTTGAATTATAGGTACATTAGTAACGGTGGTCGTAACCTTATTTTCAGCTACCTTGTGTTTACGGTAGCAAGCAAAACAATCACCGAGTACTTTTCTATTGCCGATGTTTCGACCGTTCTTTCATAAACAGCCAAACAAAATTAAACATTGTATGTACTAGCTGCAAGCGAAAAGATTAAACATGTACCTTAATAACAGTCCTCGCATACGTTCCAATGTTACTTTACTTTAACATATCCTTTGGACAGAATTACAGAAGTAAAACCAGTTAAGGCAAAACTATTTGCAAAAAATTATAGATATACTGCTATAAATCTGACATTCGTTTCAAAAAACCCTTAAGTAGTGATATTGGAGTTTATCTCCGCTATTCAAATGGTTAAACATACTAAAATGTGAAGCATTGCATTTGCCGCAGTTTATGTAAGTATTGGACTAAGTATTAGGGCATAGAATTAAGATTCACGTATGTGCGAATTTACACTGGCCAGTTGTTTAGATGTACACATGCGTCATATGATGATTTCGAGGCGGTTGAATAAAGTCCATAAATAATTTTGTTTGAAATATCCGATCCTCGCCTAAATTGTTTTATTTGTTTTGCTATGGGTTTTATGTGTTCACCTGTTCTTTCCTTGAACGATTAGTCAAATATTTTCAAAATGATTATCGGCTACCCGAAATCCAATTGGCAAATATAGTGTTTATTTAACGTAACTGTAGTGTTTTGAAGTTTAATATGACACTTTCGACAGATAGAGAAGAATAAAAAATCATTGCAGTTTATGAAATCTTATACAATAGTGATGTAGGAATATACAATTTCTGAAAACTGTCTTTCTAAACGAGGAAGACCGAACCATAAAAGCAATGACTAGAATACGTTCGACAACTATTCTGTGAAACTGAGTCTGTACGTTCATTATTACACAGCTTTTTTTTGCAATTCAATATGAATATGCTTAAAATGTTTTCAACTGAGAACGTAAACCCAAATAGGTAAAACTGCTTGAGGAAACTTATTGTTAAACGTAGGCTAGAGTAGTTACATAGGAAATATGTTCGGCGTATGATATAACATTATTGTTTATAAGGATAAACGCTTAGTTAATTTCGGAAATAGAGGGATACCTGTTTGGTATTTCCTCAACTTTTGTTGTAACTTGAATTTCAAATGCCCATGGCAAATGTATTATTATAGGATGAACTTCGTTCTCAATGAAATAGACACAAAAACTGTTGCCAAGGCGCTTCAAATTAGTGACACATGTGACTGTAATAGCTATACGTGTATAGTTTCTGTCGCATTTAGTTCTACTTCGTTGTTACGCTATTGTCTAATAGATGGCATTATGCGTTCGATCCAAAGTAATTACGCAATTGTAACATTACGATTTCTTTAGAACATATTTCTAAACTGTCTTTTATTAAATAATCAATATGCCGTCATGGTTTAACTGTAGCAATTATTAAAGAGAAACGTGATAAGTATATCCTAAATGGCACGCGAGTTGTTCGAGATCGTTTAAGACAATTACTCTAATGGCAACTCGTTTAAGATCCACAAAAATTGTGTTGTATTGGTTTATTTTAGACGATTCTATTTTATAAAGGAAGCAAACAATTCGTTTATGACATCAATGTGTAAAAAGGGAAATTATCTAATGAGTAAATTACTGCTTACAGATATTACAATCTAAATTTATGGCAAATGTCATTGTTTTTTCATAACTTAAAATACTTATATTATTGTTTAATATCGATTAGTTGTAAATTATGGTAAAATACGGAAAAAAAACTTAGAAGTTAGATATTGAATGAAGAACAGGTATAAAGCTCTTTTGATGTAAAAATGAATTTTCATCAAATGAATTATAACGCCAACGGTTCTTTGAACTGGTTTCTACGGTGAGTCAGGTGTTCCGTAAGGTTATTGTCACGATTCAAAGATATTTTAATATCAACAAAAAAGGGCAAACTCGAATGGAAAAATACCAAACGAACGTCTAACCTTATCAATCAATATGTCACAATAAAATATAAATCATCGACAAACTAATGGACCGAATGATTTGTAGTTAAAACACCAAAGTCTATGGCATATTGAACTTTGTCATTCATGTTATTCGTCTCATTCATTTTCAATTGTCAAGAGTTGTTCCTGAGACACGGTTCTCATTGTGTCCTTTGGAGAGTTGTGGTACTCAGTAATATTGTTTTTCAATCAAATTTGTTTACATGTCTATTTATTTTTAATTGATTGTATATAATGACAGACATAGTAGAAGAAATATTTATCATAAAAAAAGGAATTAATAAATCACAGTAAGCATATTCAAATTCAAATTGTTTTATTCATTATAAGGTACATACATAAACTCAATGAAGGTCATGTTTTAGTCATCTAACTTATAATATTAATTTAAAAATCGAAGTATATTTTCAGCAACAATAATTTTATTGAACTTTCAAATTATTTATTTATTAACAAAGAAACTTTAAATATGCTAATTCTTATTATACTGTGGAATTTAACATCGTACTCTTCTATAACGTATATTCAGACAAATAACACGTGTTTGAGCCAAGGTTCTTTCAGCGAGACCTTCAGCCCTCACAAACATTTAGTCACATTACCTGTACGTAATATGACATTAGCTAAACATAGGT
>DWUN01000957.1:0-18791 GCA_018249975.1 Passova gellias
CATGATTTATTACGTGCGTTTTATAAGTAACATTTAAATATCACTCGCTATAACGGTGAGGGAAAACATCGTGAGGAAACCTGCACACTTTGGAGACATTCTGTGGTGTGTGAAGTCTACCAATCCGCACTTGGCCGGCGTGGTAGACGATGGCCTAAAACCCTCTCACTGTGAGAGGAGACCCGGTCCAACGAAAGGGTTGTACATACAAAAGGCAAAATATGGTTGGGACTAATAATCGTGTAACGTCTTTATATGCAGCCATATTTGTGCAAATAAACGTCTTTGTCTTTGTCTACGGGAGTCTGGCTGTGCTGGAAAATTTAAGTTTTCGAATCAATGCTTTTCTTTGTATGAGAAAATATCTATGAAATGGTACGACGCGTTTGGCACGCATGCGGACCCAAATCCGCATGAGAGGAAAACGATCCTTAGATGATTTATTGGACTGGCCTCGTGGTCGAGCTGCTAGACCCTGACTACGAAACCAGAGGTCGTCGGTTCGATTCCCATACAGGACAAATAGACAGACTGTTTGTTCTAAGTATCGATGTAACAAAAATGTCCATATAAGTATTATATCGTTTATATATATGCATGTTTATCAGCTGTCCGGTTACCATATAACAGACATTTGATTGCCTGATTTGCAATCAGATAGCCGTCTGTAGAATTGTCCCATTTATTATTATTATGAGTTGTAAAGGAATCCTAACAGCGTAATGCGTAATCATGAAAATAATAATAATGAAAATAAATAATGAACCAATAATATCCATAGGTCCGTTGAGTAAATTCCCGTATAACCCGCCACAATGAACCCGACACTTGCCCAAACAACGCTATTTGCGTAAGTGTGTTAAAAATGTCAATTATTATTTCAATAATTAATGGCTTTTATTTTAATGGGTAACAGATAATAATTATTGATGACTAGCTGACCTGACAAACGTTGTTCTGCCATATAAATTATATTTTATTGCTGCTCCTCTCCTATTCATCTTAGCGTGATGTTATATAGCGTAGAGCCTTCCTCGATAAATGAGATATCTAACACTGAAAGAATTTTTCAAATCGGACCAATATTTCCTGAGATTAGCGCGTCCAAACAATCAAACAAACTCTTCAGCTTTATATTATTAGTATAGATGACGATAAATTAATCTAAAATAGAATTCTGGAAATTCCATCCCCAATAGGGGCAAGGGTGGTTTGGATGTTAGATACAAACTGTTTTTAGATTCTCGATATATTTTCTTAGTAATTAAAAAAAGTACGGGTTTATTGGTTTCCGTAAATTCGATTTCCGCACAAGCAAAAGTTAAAATAAAAATAAGCTAAAAGCACGAGCACGGGGAAAAGCTACTAGTGTTTTATAAAACTATTACACTCATTTAGTTTTTTATAAAAACTTATCTACCATACCGAATTAATTACAAATAAATAATTCTAAATGTGTAGTATTTTACTTTAAGAAATAATGTTTAAAACGTCGGGTCGATTTTAATTATAGTCATTATGGAGTTTCAAATTATCATATAACAAACTAGAAAAGCGATAAGCATAATTTTCTGATCGCACTGTTCGTGTACCGTAATCCGACTTGACGCACTGCCCCCATCCGCACGGGACTCTGTCAACCCGTTGACAGCTTGACAGCGTGAATTGTGGGGGATTTAACGCATCGTCGAATTACTGAACTCTAATTTCTGTCAACGCACCAATGTTGCTCCTCTTTCGACGTCAACACACAATTATATTTGTGGCATATGTACATATATTATTACGTACATACATTTACTTAGTCATACCGATTCCTTACATGAAGTAGGTGCGTTGAGAGCGTACTTTAATTTTTACTTGGTGCTTGGACCTTTTTTTTTTCCTACCGGTTTCTTTGTTTGAACGCGGCTCGTGAAAACAGTTTTTAAAGGCGAACAACGAGAGCGTATTTTTTGTTCCGTAACGAGATTGGTGCGCCGGTGCCTAGATTTCAGTCTGGCTGCGGTCAGGCGGCCGCAACAGCCCCACAATATTGTGTCGTAATTGCGTCGGAAGTGGGGAAGTGAAGAAATTGGATACTTTGTTTTCTACACGCCCCTGTCTCGCCGCCGCCGCCCTCCCCTCCCGCTGTCTTTTCACGAAGCCTTTTTAATTATTAGCACAACGAGCCGAATGTAAACAGGCCCATTGTCTGTAATGACCCCGGCGAATGGTACAATGTAAACGACAACAAATAAGTCTCGCTTGTTCGTTGGCCAGTTCGCGTCAGAATTATTGATGACCGCGTTCAGTTGTAGGTATTTGTTGTTTAGAAATTGTCAATGTTTATCCCACGCTTTGAGGACGTATTTACTTAATATTATGTTTTATATTTTTCTCTATTTATTCGCCGTGTTCGGAATGTGAAGTTTACGGCATTTGGCAGTGAGTGAATTGAAAATTAAATTAAAAACAACCCTTAGCCGAATCCAACGGTTCATACGCGAATGGACGTGGGCCGGTGTTATTGGATTATGAGTTTGAGCCGTTTAAACTGTCGCAGTCGGTATTGAAACAGGGGTGGCCAGCCGACACTAATGCCGCCGGGGGCAGCGAGGATTATGTGCTCACGTTACCTGCAACTGTCTACTTTCACTCTTATTTCTAATGCGTTAAAGTTAAATTTCTTCACACCTCGTCCTTTCGAGTTGAATGGTCGATTTTTGATCGGACGAAAGAATGCGAGTCGAACGCTCGCATTAGTTGGCAGTTGTTTTATTTATTTGGTTTTTTTTTCACTAATATATTACTAGCTACAGCATTTAGTCTTAAATTTAAATTATATAAGCATGATATAGGAAAAATTTCGATATAGTGTAATAGCGCACAATTGAACTAGAAAATTATTATTTAAATTTCATACAAGACAACAGCTTGAGTAATATAGAAGTAAATTAGAAAATATCGGTCGGAATAGCGTGCAGTAACAACGTGGTAACATTCCACAGTGTTTTGTGGACAAAGGCGGGAGGTAGGCAGTCGATACCCACGGGCCGTGGGGCAGCGCGGCGCACCAGGCCCGTGATCTACGCGATAACATTGTGCCGGCCGATAGAGCGATACGTGGACACGGGCACGTAACACGTGCGGCAACAATGGCCCCTACCGGCACAACAACGGAGGCCGGTTCTAATTACCTATGTGTCGTACGTTTGTTGTCGCACTAGCTTTTGCCCGCAACTTCGTCCGCGTGGAATGGTGAAGCATTTTAATTGTCTAGGATACTTTTTTTTTCTTTCGTAAAAAAATTTTTTTTTTCTTTCGTAAAAAATTTTTTTTTTTCTTAAAAAGTATCCTATGTTACTTCTTATACCTCCAAGAATATAATATGTATAAAGTTACGTATGATCGGTTAAGTAGTTTACATTCACATTTATAATATTAAGTAGGGATAGGGATTGTACTCAACAAAAATATACAAATACAGGCCATAAGGCGCCCGTTTCGTTAGGTAGGTACTGTTTTTGTTAGTCATTGATTCCTATGTATAATTTATGTCTGCGCTAATATAATCCTTTTCGGGTTTTTTATACGATCCGAGGCTGTGGGCTGCGCGTTGGTTAGTGAAAAATGTTCATTACAGTTATCTTTCGATACAGAACTATTGTTTCTTCGCTATCTGTAGATACATGTATCCAACGTACATGTAGTGTTCAAGGAGATTGGCGCCTATCTATTTGTCAGATACCTGCATTTAAATACGAATTATTTTATTATCACAATTATTATTATATGTTTACAAATATGTATATACTCATTACGTTACCAACAGTATTGATTTCAATCAGACACTTGATTCAAAACTGACAAAATATGGATTCTTTTTACATCTAGTCAAATCTTTATGTTTTTGATTGGATAAAAATTCAAATTCAAATTGTTTTATTTATTATAAGTTATATATTTGGTACATAAACAAAATAAATACAGTGTTACTTGTGGTTGGATTTTTCAAACGCTGTTTATGTTTTTGAGTGTTATCTTCGAATTGGCGTTCAAAAGGGGTCGCCGAATGCCAGCCCCGTGTGGATATTTGTGAATTATGTGTGAAACGGCGCTTTAATTATTCCATCGCGATCGAGATAATACAACCGCGATAAATTCATGGAACAATTCAACGTAAATAATAATACGCATTTTAACGAGACCGCTCTATCTTTTAAGCTCGTTAACATACAAAAAAAAAACTAAAGCATGCTTTTAAATAATTTCATAACAGAACATTCATACACAAAAGCTTGCAACCGTACCTACACACTTACATTTAAATGAAAAAAATTGACATTCAAAATCAGCCAGTGCATGGTTTTTTTTATATTCCAAGCATATTCGTGTTCGGAAACCCTGAACGAAGACACATCGTGATAAGTTTTTGTTTTTTTTGTAACTTTTTTGATATTTTTTCTCGAATTTAACATGTGGAAATGTGGCAGAGAGTATTGTCCGGATTTCTGCAGCAAAGTAACCACGATCGTAACAGCATGCTAATCAAAATGACGTTTACACTAACGTCATTAACTCCAGGAACAACATCACATTACGCTAACTACACAGTCTGTCACCAGTAATGTCAAAAGTATATTCTTACATAATTATATAGCGATGACTGAAAAAATCATTGACAATGTCGCAATCAATGTTGCCACAACATCAGTTGGCAGCGGCCGCACTCGTGCGCCGCGTCGTAGCGGGTTCCACCTAATTGACCCTGACTCTGATCGATGCTGAGCCATTCGTTATCTGCCAACTTTCTTTCATCTACATATTTATCCCTGTATTTTACCCCCGTTCCCGTACTTTTATAATGTGGCTCGTAAGTGCGACGACCTCGTTGTTAATGATTACTTTACATAATTAATTCAAATTTAGAACACAGATTATGTGATTTAACTGTCGCATAATCTGTGTTCTAAATTTGAATTAACGGAAGGTTTCGCTCGTTTTACTTTATTATATGCTACTAAAGATAGACGGCTAGCTAGCTACCTTCGATTATTGCATAAATAAAGCTCCGTCGTTTCCTTCCTGATTTGTTATTTCTGTTACAACCATTTCACACTAATTGCAAACGGAGACCATTTTATATCTTGTTAGCATGCAAACAATCTGAGAATGAAATCGTTGGAAAAATTTCCACCCTGCCGTCTTAGGTAACTCACTGCTAACATAATGCTTTGTTCATATCTCTAATTAATTCAAAAATACTCAGCTGCTAATTAAACTACAATTAGAAATTAATAATTTGATTTGCTTTATGAAATATGTATGCGTACAAATTTAATTTTATGACTCATACAGATTTATTCTTTTATTATGATTGCAAAATATTAATTAATTTATTAATTGTCACATCAACACGCACCGTACATCAATAGATATATATTGGAGAGTGCATTACTCTCTCCTACTGAACAATAATATTCCATATCGACTCAACGTGTTAATAAATCTCGCCGCAGCCGGTAATGAAGCTATCTAAGTTTGTTATATTAGCAGCGAGAGCAATCGATGATTGCGCTAAACATTGGCGTTGTTCCTTCATTAAGTCATTGACTCGAAATGTTTATGTTCACGACGCGTATTTTTAGCAGCGACGTCGTCAAGACCGCTTCTAACTACCGACCTAAATACAATAGCGGCGTAGTTTCGAATGTTACCCAATTATAGTATGTAATTTCGTCTCGTATTCACAGTTAGCTGGAAATGCTGGAATTTCCCCTAAACGTCTCTAATGGTTGCGTTTAAAAAGAGAACGTTTATCGATTAATGAGTGTAGGTCCGCCACTTGTTGATGTTTCAACAAGGCATTTTGTATTCCAGTTTAATTAGTGTCTCTTTTCCTATCTGCGGCGACCCCGTGTGTATCGTCTCCGCGTATAATAAATATATTCCGCATTATATTACATTATCTTGTAGCATTTCTTATCGACAATTTGTTTGTTATATAAAATTAAATAAAGAATTTTATCGACATACTTGAAATGAATTGAATTACTTTTTCAAGACTATCTTATTCTTTTTCTCTGGTAATAATTATCGATTATTCTTTATTTGGTTTAACCGCGGTGCTTTGGTGATTAGTAATTTAAAATAAAATTCAGATTAAATTTGATAGACAAATAATGTCATGTCAATATCCTCTGACGAGTTACGGTATAGTCATTTGTTATGTAATCTTTCATGAATTGATTTATACATATCAACATTTTGTTGGAATGAAGAAATTGAATTCATACCAATAAGATCGTGTGATGTGGGTTGGCTGGTTGGTTGGGTGGGTTGTCGTAAATGTCGAAAGTAAGCAGTTACATGATTTGTTTCCTATGAAAGTATAGTTCGAGTCTCGCTCTACATGACATGTCGGGCGGAGCGGGCGGGAGCGCGCGTCGGCGGATGGTGCTGGCGAATTTGCATTGTAAACACGCTGCCGCACGCCTCCATGCCTCACTTGACTAATGCTATGTCTCATCATGACTGCATTTACATTCGTTCATCGACTGTTCGCGTCCCGA
The DNA here is from genome assembly GCA_018249975.1 of Passova gellias. Lineage (NCBI taxonomy): Eukaryota > Metazoa > Arthropoda > Insecta > Lepidoptera > Hesperiidae > Passova > Passova gellias. The sequence goes on from DWUN01000957.1 coordinate 6,555, forward strand.
CAATGACATTTTTCATCGCTTTTTGGACCGCTCGGCCGTCACGTGCAACGGCCACCGCTTGACCTTCACTGCGAATATAAATACTGAACCATTTTGGTGTCCGCGCGTTTTCATTGGACGTCAACGGAACGCGAAAAGTCACTTGTTGCTCATTATAACACCGAAAGAAATGTTCGGTACAATCATGACGGACTCGCAGAGAGTTCGCGAGAGTACTGATTGGTTGTTGATTAACGGAAAAGAGAAAAATACTTGCGGCCAGACCGATGTCGGGCGCACAGAACAATACGTCTAGTGATTTCATTTCTAGTCGAGTGGTCCCACCGCGTGGCGCGTGGGGGTGCATTTGTAATAAAAATGTATAACGGCGCTAGGCCCTGCGACGCCCGCGCTCCTCGCCGCGCGGCCCTCTCTCTTTGACATCATTACAATTATTGAGCCACCCCTGTCTCCTCCCGACAGCATTGAGACTTTGAGCTTGCTAAAGCAAATACGCCCGTATTTGCTCACTTGAGACGATACCGTGGTTGATAAGTTTTAATCCGAAGAACTTTTACTCATAGTTCCTTCATTCGCAATTCTTATTTTAGTACCAAACTTCAAAATCTAAAGACAGTTAATAGAAGTCTGTTCGGAATTCATTCACATAAATAAGCTTCAAAATGTTTTCGTTTAAAAGTATTTAAAAATATCTATTTTGCTTACACATTACCATGCATTAACGATCGCTTTTTACAATATATTTCAAAAACGAATTATACAACAAATAATATTTTGATGTAAAACGGAGCCATTCCTTGTATATCATCGCAATGAGGTTGGATTGTAAATTCACAGTAAGCAATGTGACCATTAGCGACGTCGCGGGAGCTGGTATGACTTTCACAATTTATCTCGTTTGTGCTCGGGACCCTCGTAAACGCTGACAAAGAACACCGTAATAATCCGTTCGGTCGCGTAACGTAGGATTACCGGGGCGCAATTTGTGGTGATATCTACAATGAAGATATTCTTATCGAATTATGTACATCCAGAACCCACCCCCACCCCACCCCATAGATTGTTTTGTTTTACAAGTGTTAAATAAAATGTCATACAGATTTCCAATCCTCGATGTAGTTTCTGACAGAACGATGGGAAATGAAATCGTTGAAACAAGGTAGTTTATTTTAAAACTTTTACAACATAACATAACGCCAGGTCCCTAACCGGGTAGGCAGAAAGCACCGAGTGCCAAATATCTCTGTCCTTACAAACCTGACGTGCTCCGTCTACATTCATCACTCTCTTCATGCATACACGCCGGTTTCGGATTAAAACTTTTAAATCTCAATAATGTTAACGTATTTAGCACACGCCGATTATAGGGGTTCAACGTTTTTATATGTTTTGGTTAGACTTAAGTCTGTTTGCGATAGAATAAAAAAGAAACGGAAGTCTGGTTACGTTCAATTCGTAAGCTAGTGTGTTGACGTTCGTTATTATCATTATTATTATTAGCAACGCCTCCTACGCGTGTACATGAAGCGTGCAAACTACCGAGTCATTGCCGAAACGGTATTCGGGAATGCTGCACATTTTAATTTTATCTTGTCGTAAATTGTCAGTTGGGCGGCGGCCAAGAGGAGCGCTCCGAAACTTTCGTCCGGTTTCAGGAGCACGTGGGTGGGCCGCGTGTCTCTCGTATATGTAACAAAAACATTGATAAAAAAGTTTAAAAAAAACATCGGAGACACTCGTGCTTCTTTGGTAAACAATTAGGAGTGTTTCTTCGAGTAGTATTTTTCGCAAAGACTACGGTAGAATCAATCCATTTTGCAGTGTGTCGTACTTACTGTCTAATTATTCGATCTTGTGTGTAGACTCTACAAAATGCAATCACTTTCACGTGCTCCTTGTACTGCTTTACATGCTGTTGTTATTACTCGACTTGTAATTACGAGTACAGTCAACTTCAGATATAACTTTTATGCAAATCTTTTACTTTCCAACCATGCCGGATCTCGGACATCAAACTTGGTGGTCGTTTGTACGTCTAATATTAATTTTAGAACTGCTTTTGGCGAATAGAAAACAGTGGGCCTCAGTGAACACAATTTGGTATCATGTATTGTCTTTCCGTGTTGACAATTGCGTATATTTATCGGCGGTTATATCAATGTCTCTGGTAATAAATGCTCGGTGTAATTTTTTTGTTGTTGTTTATATCGTGTGGCTTCGTTTCAACAGTTGTTTTACAACTCGAACGATACATAATTTACGAGTCCTCTCCTCTGTTCGCTAAGCTGTAACTTGCTGAACGTGGCCGAGAGACATATTTGCGTTCTCATTTTTCTGCGTCGTGATTTATCGCTGCACTAGTTTGGCCCGCGGTTGTATTGTGATCATTGTAATGGGTGGATTTCTTGTTAGCGCCATAAGAGAAAACTATCGAAGGTCAGGGAATGCGAGCGTTATTCCGGTAGATTGCTGACATGTTAATAAGATGGCACCGCTAACCGGGTGAGCGTCTATCGCTGTCATCGCTGGCAGGTGGAGGTATATATCGTTCTGCTAGTCAATTCGTCTTTACTAATTGGCTGCGATATCGGACTAGTGGTATCGGCCAATTGCGGACATGAAACTATTTAATTGAGTTCACACACGAACAATGTTGCAGAATGTATCGCCTGCGGCCCGTTGCGGCTAACTTTGTATCTGTCCCGCCTGGCATCTTTAATGGTAATAATTCAGTTGTTTTTTCATTACAAATCTATTTAAAATATTTTAAAAAATCATAGAAAAACTTTCAATTCTCTTTATTTGAACGTCCGGTCTAGCACTACCTATCGTTATTTTACTAGTGTCGTAAAAGTAGAACAATAATAAGTAGAAAAAAAAAACAAAAAATCTATAAAAATGTGTGCGGTAATTGCATTTGTGTCTACGTAACTACCTGTCTGGTGTTGAATGTAAATAGCATAATAATGAAGAAAGTAATGTAGGTACAAATGAAATGTATATAATCCATAGGCATTTTTAAAAATTCGAAAGTAAAAGTGAATATATTAATTATCTAACATGCCACGGTATACTATTACACGATATTACGGTATAGGTATTTATACTTACCAAAACCGCAATGTAAGACATTCGAGCGAGCGGCTGAGTAACGCAAAACTCACCGCTGCATACGTATTTAAGGAAGTAAGTCGTATTTCATGTGCCGGCTATCTAACGATCGATTACGTGCAATTGATGGCCTGAGAACAGCATGCTACCGTCGATAATATATACTTCCATGGTTCCACGTTTTGAACATAATCATATATTTATTAGTATATATCTACGGATCCATATCGTAATAAGCGATCTTCTAGGTGAGTCATTTGGAAACATTGGAAATTCCGAATTTTTCTATAATTCATTATCACTATTTTGCGTTAGGTAAATCGTATAATTTGCTTTTACATATTTGCCAACATATAGATGAAGTTGAAGTTTTGGATAGGATGCTATTTAGCAGAGAGGATGGCTATAAACTTGCGCAACACCACCGGCAGGCCAGGCTACCGTATTCCCGGAGCAAGTGTAACTTTATAAGATTTCATAACAAAAAACCCGTAATCATAAAAAAATTAGAATAAATTTGCTGGTATCGTGAATGGCCAGACAGCGCACTGTTTGTCGAACGCTGTTTGCTTTAGGCACTGTTCCATGTTTGCGCGACGTCATTGTGCTGCCAGAGCTCCGCTCTCGTCGAGCTCCAGATTATCTGACAATTCGTCCCAAATTACAAAGGCACTTCATGCGATGCTTTCTGCTTTACTTACTATCAAAGTTTCACTGTTTAAATTGACAATGCACGGGTGAGTTAGCTAGATAAAAAGCCGCTTTGAGTTCGACTTGGGTATAAACACAGTTCTATATAGGAAATGTTGATGTTCCTACATAGTATGTATAAAATGTACGTTTTTAACATCCTGCCACATAATGTGATGCTCAATCTTTGATACATTGCCTACCTGAGATTATATTACCGTAATATACTATTTTGCCAGCACAAGTTCATCGACCGCGCAATTTTCATAAGCGACGTCTAAATCGTCAGAATGGTACTTACTTTGTGCGCGTTTAAAATCTTGTAACGTAAGTTCGTTCCAAGCAAAATTTTTTTATGCATATCTTTGAATACTTTTCTGATGACGATAGTATTACTTTCTCGTGTCATCACGGGATATGAAGATACGCCGACAATATACACTTACTGACGGAACACACAAAATCAAAGATTATTTTTTCGACCATTAAAACCTAAATAGTTATTTTACAGTTATCATTCCTTATTACAGTCTTTTAGAATTCGATTTGAAGAAGTACTTTACGATACCTGTTACATCCTTCAAAGTTATCATCACACCCAACTTCCGCAAATTGGGTGGCGGGTGAAAATATAACAAACTAACAACAGAGACTTATTTAGTCGTACGTTTAAATTTTGCGCTCTTGATGTTCAAAATTAGAATTGATTTCCGGAAGTAATCCATCCTTTTACTTACTTATACTGACGTTCTTAACTATATGTTTTATATAAATAAATGTCATACGCATGACTAATGATCCATAATTGGCGACAGCGGCCATTGCTGTTGAACGAAACACTTCGTGACATCCGTCTAACCAACTAACTAACTGTACCTTGGCGACGAAGATATTTAACGATGTATATGTGACTTTAATGAGTTTACGAAATAAATTAAAATTCATATTAAGATGTTCGTCTCAATAACATTTATTGGTTAAAGACGTCTGTAAATCACACGTTATCACATTCGTATATGTTTTTGTTTTCTGTTCTTTATTGATGATTATTATCATCAGATGGTCAAAATGTCTGGCCAGATGTTTTAACTTTCACTTTTGATTATTGCGTAAAGTACGATTAAATGTTGCAATAATATGCATGATCGCTTGATTTTTGCGATCGTGACTCATATCGGCTTTATATTAGTTGAAGCTATGTAGACCCGTATGAGGCGCACTGGTGAGGTGACAGCCACGAGCGATGTTCATTGGAATTCAGCACGACAAGGACCAAACTTTACCTTATCCGGTCAACTCGTAATGTCTCTATTGTTTGCCGGAATGGTTAATCCGCAAGTACTTTGTATCGCACATCATAAAGATAACGTATGGATGATATACCTTGTCTAGTAACTTTTGCATATGCATTGCAATCTTATACTTTAATGTGCGTCATTGTTTTATTGTTCAACATTTCTCCATATAGAAATTTCATTCAATGCGCGCATGTCGGTGATTTACATTTATATCTTTATCTCGACGAAAGTAACGCTTTTGTTTTTTTTTTCATGCTCGTTATTCCTTATGATGGTCTAGAAATCGACTTTAGAGCACTAACATTTTAATGCGTAACGAAATGATTAAGAAATAGACCTGTTTTTTAACTTCCGCCTTCGGTTTTCAGTAGGAACTATTTAACTGTAGTTTGTTTGGATTTTTCTGTCGATCACGTGACAAAGCTGCAGACGTCCGTTGCGTCAGTCTGTCGGTAATTTCACGGGTGGCGTGTTTTGGCTTCCTAGTGGTGGAAAAGTGAAGTGCGAAGTTTCGGCGAGCAGCTCAGCGCGGCAGAGCGTGGCCGCGCGGGGTCGTCGTCTCATCGCCGCGCCCCGCGCCTCCTATTAGCGCTTTTCCTGCTTGCAAATTGCTACGCGACTCACATGTCCGGAGATGTGCAGCTTCCCTTTGCGGGAATATTAGGGCTGCAATCGACATAACCAACTAAAAAACTTCAGTGTTCTGTAACTTTTAAATCACCATAATGATGATAGTTATTGTATATCAGATAGTTTTGTTTCTCGTTTTGTAACATGTATTCTTATTAGAATCTCACTAAATGATTGCAATTGTCGTAAAAAGTTAGACGAAAATAAACAACAGACTTAAAAAATACATCCGCGACATTAATATATAAAGTAAGTACTCAATTTATAACATTGTTAAGACAAATATAATGGCTCGCAAATTGTATATTCGCCAAACGTAAGCCAGTTTGAGCGTGGCATCTCGAATTCTGGAGGTTTCTGCGAGCGGCACCATCTGGAGGGCGCGTTGCGCGAGCGTCGGAGGGGCGGCGCGCGGGGTGCGCTCGGGCTTCGGGCGCTGCACCGCCACCGCGCGCCAGTCCTCGAGACACCGGCCGCGCGAACGGCCACCGCGACCCGCGTACCGTGTCCTCCGCGCCACCCGCGCCCTCTGCGCTCAGTGCAGTGATAGCCTCCGCCGCCCGCCCTGCATCAGCGGCGTTCGCTCCTAGCGGTACACACATATGTGAGTTTCATAGAGCTGACCGACGGCACCGTTACACGCACACATCGCGAGCTTCCGCCGCCGGCAGCAATTCGCCGGCCGGCATTTCATATAACCTCTGATTGTGGTGTATTTCTGAAAACAAAAAAGTGATCGGTGTTACCAATATGTTTATACAAATGTTTAATCTAACCGTGACAACATGGTAGGTAAATGAAATTTTTACTTCAAAAATGCACCACGACAGTGTAATAAGTAGAAAATAAGATTTCTTTCAAATAATATGTAAAAATAAAAACGAATATTCGATGATGCGGATTTATTGTTACTAATGTTTTATAAAATGGGTTACTTTTTCAAGTACGTACTTCTATTAGACTTTTGGTGGCTAGTTAAAAAAATTGAATATTGTTCTTCAAAGAATCATTGTATTTGATATCATGCATTTTCATTAGTTAATTGTAGATAAGATAGTTAAATTCGTATTCCTCCAGAGACAATAAACATAAAATTAAAGTGATGGGCACGTCGAGTGGTTCTTCTTTCAATTAGAGTAATTAAAACGATGGTCGGTGGGCGATGCGCCGCGATCACGCGAGCGCCGGGCGGCGAGCGGCGAGCGGCGCCCGCCGGGGGTCTACGAACCTACACCGTGGAAATGGGATTATTGCACGATGGCCTTAAACGCTATTTTGCACTCGTTCCAGCCCGCGATGAATCGCCTGCGCTCGACATACTCGCCCGGCGTCGTCTCCGCCGCGAATTCCTCTCCGCTCCCCGTTAACCGGATCGTTATCTCGGAACAAAAACTTTCCAACGCAATCTAATATATATTCACACAATAGTAATTAGATTGTAAACACGATGGTCAATTTGGAGAGAAACTATGAATCTCAGTTACGATATGAAAGCCGTGTAGAGTAAAAGTTTCTAATTATAAAGTAAGATTAATAAACATAACATGCACTCGTTGCTAGCTGAATTAGCGGAATGCTGTTGCCGTTGCCGTAATCAACTTCATGTAAACAATTGATATTCATACAATTTGGGCGTTACCCATCAACATTTTCACACTGAATACTACCAAAAAGAAGTAAGTCATAAAACATGTCCTTACAGCAACAATATCGACTTAATTTTCATTTTTATCAGTTGTATGAAATCAATCGAATCGGTAAAAGAAATTATTTCACAATTGTGATCTTTACGGTGTTCTGTTGATATCATTTATCAAATACAACTATCTGTTCCGAGATTATCTGTCTTGTAATTATCTGTACAGTTAACTGGCAGACTAATGAATTCTATCTTTGATAGATCGCCGGTCGCAATAGCGGCGGTTGCACAGGTTGTTGCAATGGCGGCTATTGTGCACGCCAGACGGCAGACAAGACAGATGTATGTCCCATTGAAATGTCGCAAAACAAAGCGACCACCTGAGTGATGGTCGTGTTGGTGTCGACGTCACCTTAATGTGTCTTTAAATCTGTGTGCGTCGTCAATATATGTAACAGTGTTAGAAATCACTCAATACAATTTCAACATGCCGGTCGGTCGTCATGCGAGAGCCGTTCGTCAAATCATTACCACCGTGTCATTCATCTGTCCGTCAATCTTACACTACTTCTGCTTACGCTCCATTTAATATTCATCTTCAAAGGTACTTTTATTCTTAATTGTTCAACCGAAACATATTGTACTTCAATTAACATATACTTATAATGAAGGCATGTGTGCGCTTGTTAACGCAATTTTAGACCATATTGTACTGGTGAGTCGTCGTTCTCTTCTTAGTACGATATTTCAGCGGTCCTAAAAAAACAATCTTAGTCATGGATGAATCAAACCGCCGTCGACTTTAATTTATTAGCGGCACTACTGCGAATCTTTGTACACAATACACGATTTATTCTCCTTTTGCAGCGTTTGTGTAAAATTTGAAATCTGTTCTCGGTGTTCCATTTTCATTTTAGCCGCGCCGCCGTCATTGTTCGAGCTATCATCTCGATTTAATCTGACATACGCTTGTGGTGCACTGGGATTATTGCGAGCTAGATTCTCATACTGTTACCGTTCGCGGCGTCATTAGATGTACAGTTGCTCGAGGAATATTCTGAAGATATTAAAGAACACAATTCGGTGACTGACGGGTCGCGGCCAACGGGCGGCTGTCTGTTTTACGATGAGAAATCACGGTAATCCCGCTAGCCACGGCTACGGTACTTACTTTGACTCGACGTTGCTGTTCTTTTAATGCATCCTCGCTTAAAACACGCTCAATTAATCACTTGTTTCAAACTCTTCGTTATTGTTCGCGGCTGACATTTAGTTAACAATGAATGAACATTTATTTTTAGGTTATGAAAACTTGACTTTTCGATACGGCGGACAGTTTTTTTTTTATTATTATCTTCGGTGGATTTAGATTCTGATGAAATTTATCACTATCACATTGTAGCTATAAAAGATATTAGAGTATAAAATTGTTTGTTGTGATAATATAAGTATCGTTGTTTGTTTGGTTTAATGGAAACTCGTATTTTAACAGCTGTCGAATTCGTATCTTCGCAGTAATTGAGTTCACATCGATCGGTCCAGTTTCATACGCACTGTATGTATCTATATTATGTGTACGTCAATAGACAAGTAACCACACGGTATCGAATGTTACTATCGTATACGAGGACATGTGGTAACCACATTGAATTGTTCGATGTGAGATTGGTTCTTCAGTTTTACGCTTTAGGGTAGGTTTCGTTTTGTTGTGGCGACCGGGTGACGTCACTACCAGCTGTAGGACGGATGACATCACCTCAGCGCGGACATTGACCTCCCCAACCCTTGGGCGGACGGCGCTCGATAGCAGCCGCCTACCTCGTAGGACTGTCATGAATAAGTAACTCTGGTGTACCTACAACCTGCCCATATAATCCTGACCTGGGGAAACGTGCTCTTTATTACTGATCTTGTACTAAAATATAAAATACTTTTGGTTTGCCCTTTATGTTACTTAAATACTATGGATTGCAAAATATCGCTTGAAAGGTCGGTTTTCATAACGTCAACTTATTATTTTCAAATGTAGACTTCTAACCGTAAAACATAATAAATCGCAGGTTGAACTGTATGAATTAATTTTACATTTACATCAATATCACTCTATCGTCTGCTGATACACGGGCCGTATAACAAAGCTCAATTTAAATACACGGCACCTGCTGTGTATAGAATGACATGGAATGCAATTCGACGCAGGCGTGGTTGCGAGCTGGCGACCCCCTGTGCTTTCCCTGCCCTACCTTAGTTTAGTATTACTCGTGGGATTTGTAGAGCCGTAATAATTTCAAAGCGTCTAGGATATACCTACTTGATTCATATATTTCTGTACACATGTATATTCGTTAGCTTGTTACTTGCAAAAATTTACTCACATTATTATAGCAATGCTTAATGAGGTGTTTGTGTCTTTTATCTTGCTTTTCAATTTGTCTACTCTCCTTACCTCTAGATATTCAATCGTCTGCATCGTATTAAAATTTCGCCGATCTGTTAGAGAATCTCGTTGTATTCGTTCAACAGTTGCTTTTAAATTGAACGGACGTTTATTATTATTGTTATTGCTTTCACTGTATATTACGGTTTACGTACATTCACTATGGTTATCGTTTAAATAGATTGCGAGCACCGCTAGAATGTTAATAGCGTTACGATTATCGTGTTTTATCTGAAATTTCTCCAATAGTGGCGAATGTACGGCGGTCGGGTGCGCGGGCGCCGATCACGTGCGCGGCGCGCGGTGGTTGCTTTCCACCGTCACGTCACGCGAAAATAGGAACGCTCCACATCCCTCCGAACATTACCATATGCATGCATTTCGTTAGTCACTGACTGGTGACACTAATTGTGCTTTCACTGTTCAATAGTATTGTCGACGAAATAATCGCAAAATTACTTCGCCGAATCCGATCATTTTAAATTGAATCTAAAATTTAAAAACAATGCTTCAGAATAATATTCAATGTTCCCGAGTTATTGTTCGCCATTGTTTCACTGCAGTGTTCGTTCCGAAATTGTGTGAAAAATATTCTTCTTCTATGAAATATTCATGCCCCTCGAAAATTTTAAGTGGTAACAAAAAAACGTCATTGAATGCGGAAAAGTTGAATAGGTCTTTAAGTTGGGCCGAAATAAAATATAACCTTCATTCTGTTCCCACTCGTCGTCAGTTTTCATGCAATGCTACCCTCTCTATTTCTTTGACAACAGAATTCTCTAGGTACATACTTATAAATATACACATAACTAAACAGTTCTAATGAAACCGGGCGAACTAATCCATAATTCAACAATAATTTTATAGCGCAGTGAGATATTTTGTTAGTATAACGAGTTTTGATAGCTATTGGTAGGATTTCAAATGCACCTCGCAATGCTAACTGGAGGTACTAAACTGTAATATAAAGAAAGAATAGATGTATATATAAATCGCGAACTCTATATTTCTATCATGATATTGAATAATGTATAGTATTTAATAAGTCATTAATCTATTTGGGTTTTAGTAACTCGTCTATCAGCATATCGCATAGAAAAGAAATCGGACTAGTTTCGGCGCTTATCATTTTGTTATTTACTTTTGATCTTTGCAAACTATATAACTGAATTAAAATTTATATTCGATACCGTTGAACATTACGTCTAATCAATTTTTGAATAAAATTAGAATTTGAGAAAAGTATCTGAAAATTGTTTTTGCAAGATTATCTACATATTTTAAATGCAAATGAATATGTAATGTAGATCATTCTTGCTCGATATCAGTTGTCTAACGGTAACATCGATTCCAAAGGTGAATACTTAGGGCTATTTATAACACTCATGAATATTTTTTACCGACAATCTAAAGGCCGAAAGTTTCAAAATCGCTTAAGACCTTAAGTCGACAGATCAATCAAGATCATTGCATCAAACCTGCTTTTATGGCAGATTATATTCGTGTACATTTATCGAAGTGGCTTTAATTAGTTTCTACTAAACTAACCCACGTAACTTGATGTATTCAAGTAAAAGATTGAATCCAGGAATCAAATCATAAAACAAAATCACGGTGAAGGAAGAGAAGGTTTGGCTCGCGCAATTTCGGTCATGATTTCAATGTCACCTTGAATAATAACTTAACACAAAGAAATAACTACAAAAATGTTATCTGTCTTGTAGGTATACAACGCTGTTGGCTGTGAAGCCATGATTGGTTTTTTCTTCTATTTATCATGACTTGGGTTTGTAAAAACTACGTAACTTGGTGATTTTAACATATAAAATTCCAAATTGAATCAAAAAGCCGATACACGGTAAAGCAATACAAGGTTTAACTCGCGCAATTTCGGTCATGATTTTAATACGTATGTCACATTTTTATAAAACTGTTTACAAAAATAGCATTTATGTATAAAAATTGTATTTATTCAAGATAATACAAAAGTATCGACATCTTGATTGGCTACAATAACATGTTAAAGCACATTGTGATGGCTATTGCTAGCCGAGTTGTTATCTTAACTAATACGATAAACAATTGAACCGAGTGTTAATCATGACTAAGACATTTTTAAGAACCGTTATAAGCTTTAGAGAGCATGGTGGAGTAGAACGTTCATGACTAGATAAATATGTAAAACATTTTATCATTGCTTGACACTGTAATATAAGTTAGAATTTTCTTTTCCATCACTTTGTCTAAGTATACATAATTTTGTTGCTAGTTTTTGTGTAAACGTAACATCACGCCTGTAATCCTCGAAGGGGTAGGCAGAGGAGTGTAGTACACCCCCACATTTCACCAGTTTCACCAGCAGTACCCAACCCGGGATTTGAACCCAGGACCTCCCGATCGGCAGTCGCGCTAGCAACCGCACGACCAACGAG
>DWUN01000958.1:0-18788 GCA_018249975.1 Passova gellias
ATTTATAAAACATATTTGTATTTATCTCTTTGGAAAATAAACAGGGCTGTAATTTTTCTGTACAGAAGTCTATATATAATAATCCGTAATCACAGCTATAACTCATCGTTTGTGCAGAAGCGCAACAAATGGAGTAAATTCAATTTAATAAGTCCAATTGTGGTTAGACACGGGCTATTTGGCCCGACACAAATCCGGACGCCCCATTCATTTGTTGTTTGATTAAATAGTGATATATTGCTCTACGGATGTATAGATAAGCCATCTTTGTGTCGTGCGTACAATTATTCATCACTCATATTCCATCTACGACGAAATAGCCAAGAGATAAACGGAATTTAATACCAAATTTCGTATATAAATTTATCTGATGAGTTTTTTCCGGTGTACTAAATCATTATACATATTAATAAGCAGATAGATCATTAAGTTAATAAACAGAATAGAAATAGTTTATTTTATTGTTGGTCATAATTATGTAAGAGGAAATAATACTCATGGAACTACACTTTTACAACTAATGTCGGTGAAAAATAACAATAATGTAAAAATAAAATTTTTAAGAGATTATCCATAGCCATACTGTATGATTTAATAATTTTGGGATTAAGCGAATAAAAATTAAACGGGAAATAGATAGATTCATTGAATTCTAAAAGTATCCAGTAGCTTATTCAAAAATTACAAGTCGAGTCTTACAAAAGCTCCCTTTGAATTGTAATCTTATGTTGGACATCACAACAATGTTCTGTTGGAACGTTTAAGAAACAATTCGTATGTTGTGCTGTTTTGGGTCACGATCGTTAATTTCAATGAAATATAGTAAAAACCATAGGTTATCGCACCGACAAAATGCGTGGGCGGGTTATAATACCAACTTATACATACCTAACACAAGTAAGAGATAACGACAAGAAATGTGTCGATTCACGAATAGTTTGCGTAGATATTATTTTTATGTTCGAAAGGTATAAAATACATGGTTAAGTTTGAACAAACTACCTAATTGACACGTAATTAACAATTTCTAGGGTGGTATATTATGGTCTCGATAGAACATAACAGCACTGCTAGTACAAAATGCGACGTCAATTCGTTAAATGCTAACCTTTCACTCAAAATTGCCCGCAAACGTGCCGGAATTGTTTGCACTGTGAGGATTGAACTCAATCAGATTTGAATCCCACTATAAAGGGCAGATACGTGTACGGGGCAGGGGCAGACACATTTGTGGTCTCACCCAATGTCAGTGTGTATAGACATATGAGATACACAGTCAATGAGACAAATGTATCTTCAGTATATGGTTAGATGTTTTGTTTTGGTATTCTATCGCTGTATTATATTTATGATTAGAATTTATTGCAACTCGTTGAATTGCTATTTTTTTTATTGAACTGTTATGAAAATGGCAAGGGATTTAATTTATTCCATCCAAAACACCTCACTCCGTGCTGAACTTTTAACTGAAATGTGGAAGGGTTATTAGCGTCAGACGAAAATCGATTAGCATCTCGCCGCCGCATACACATGCACTCCCGTGTGGTTCAGCCTATACACTGTATTTATTGATAGTCTGCCATAACAGATACACGCTGATAAATTATTGGATACACTGCGTTGCTTGGTATTGTTGGCTGCGGTTTTGCGTAAACGCATTTTGTATTATACAAATTTTTCATACCAACTGTATGTAGGTACTCGTATGTATAGTATATTTCGCTTGTAAGTAGTAGTTTTTCGTCAATTGTAATTTTTTGAAAAATATCGTAAGGTATATATGGCATCGTAATTATGTTATAAATATGCGATAAGCAGAATCAATGTACTAAACCAGTAAATAAATAAATAAGTTACTTAATGTTAAATATTTATCTTCTCGGATATCATATCCGTTTTTTGATCGAGTGATTGGCATGAATTATTTAGTTCTGCAAAAAGACGAATAAAAAATCGAACAAGAAGCAGAGACAATGGCGCGGTGGTAGATTTGACGTTCTGATTTTGATTCACGTTCCGCTTCCTTCACTCAAGCTGTTAATATTTACTTCTCGTTTTTATGCAGCATTTTATATTTTAAAAAGTTAAACAAGTTTCAATTCATGTAATGAATGTATTTAAAGTTTCAGTAACATTAAAATTAAATAAAAATTATCTAAAGTACAATTTGTAATACACTTTGAAATATTAAAAAAATAACTATAATGGTAAAGGAAAGAAAACACCGTGAGTAGATCTAGCCGGCTCAGAGTTAATGTACCTCTAAGAATTGTACTGAGGGAGCGGGGTAGACTATGGTCTTACCCCTGCATACCGAAATGACACCGGAATCCCATAGCGGAAGAATAAATGGGTTGCCAATAAAATCGAACTTTCTGTAATATATTAGTAATCCATAGTTCCTGATCATGAATAATAATATGAAGGTTAGGTCATCCATTTTTAATCTCAGTTAACGTAACGTTGGTAAGGTAATTGGTAAGGTAATTGCGTAATAACGTGGTCTTCGATAGCAACAGTTTGGCAAGTTTTGGTGAAACGTTCCGGGGAAGCAATTCAACACGACATTGTTACTTGTCTAAAAATTTCATCAGACCGAATATAAACATTGTGGACATCCGTGATGCGACACATTGTTTGCCTCCGGCGGAGGTACTCACTCGCGCGACACTCGATTCAGCGAGGGGGGAAACACCACTTTCAATATAAAAAGGAATATTCCCGTCGACAACGACTCACTTGTGCCATTCTAACGAACGCGTACCCCTTTCACTGAGCTAATTGTACGCACATACGTAGTCGATGTATAAATATGTGAAATCATTTTCTTACTCGAAATTAGAAATTACTTTTTTCATAAAACGCGTTGCATGAAAGATGAATTCGCTCGTGCGCTCAAATGTGAAGGGAGAGATCCGACCGCGTGTAAAGTGTGGAGAATACATTTTCATATTTTCAACGTTACGCTATTGTTAAGGTGGATCGCCACAGTGTTTTATGATGTTACATATGACCAGTCCACACTGACGTACCATGGTATGAAGATCACCTGTGGAGCTGCAAGTCCGTAGCGGTGCATTTGATTCGCCGCTATAACGTCGCATATTCCCTTTCACTTTGCATTTTCGAATGACGAAATGGATTCGAATCTCAAAAATCGACACACACCGACGGCAAAGCCTTTGTACGGTCCGTGGCTGCCCGTGGTCATCCGCCGTGCGTGATAATCCATTTAATCACACACCGTTGCAATCTACCATTACACCTCAAAGCTAACTATCACATAGTTAGCATCGCACAGAAATAAACATTTTATACCATATACGAGACGCAAAATCAAAACGCGATCTTCAATATCTTTATTTAGAAGCCCTTGTTGCCCCATAAGTAACACCCGAACTATTAGACCCAAGCAATTTTCCTCGTTTTTTTATAGCTTTCATACTCCGCCTATGTTTTGATAAATTGCAATAATAAAAACATACATAGGGCTAGGTGTCTATAAAAAACTATTTATACATTAATGGATTGTAAATTTGCATAATGACATAATCCAATGTAATTAACCGACAACCTTGTTTACATTACCGACACGTATGTATTTAAACGTAACGGGCAAATTAATAAACCAATTTCAGTGTCGAGGGTACTATATTAAACTCGAGCAAATGTTGATGATACTGAAACAAGGCATCATTCGCTGAATAACAATCATATATTTACAGTGATTCTATCAAACTTCGTCGGGTAATAATTCCATGCTTGGATTACGTTATATTCGCCTTCTATTAATTTTGCTATAACCTAAAGTCTGACATTGACACGCTGTCACTAGGACTGAATTATGAGCGGTTTAGTGCCCTGAGCATGAAACGACAAGTTCTAGTTCAGTTCACAATGATTAATAGATATAGCCGTTCGGAAAGTAGATTTTTTGCCCTTGCCCCAAGCAATTGTATAATAGTGAAAAATGTTTTTATCTTTTTTGTACGAATTCTAGTTCAATGTATATTACTTGTATTTAGTTTGAATGTCGCCTTATAAGAAATATACAATGTTATTCTGAAACCGTGGGAGTATGTAAATCCATCGTAGAAAGAGTCACTTGATGACGATATTAACACATTGTGATCGTCGGACCAAACAAGTTTGACACTTTATTGTTTCGCATCTAATGACTCTGGCATCGTTCCAGCCATCCGTCATGGTGCGGTTAATAAGACAATAGCATGAAGGAAACGCTAATTTACCTACTTAGTGGTTAATAAACCGCGCCAGTTTATAAATATTTCGATACTTTAACATAATATAAAGTGATGAATAACGTTTGTTATCAATCATGTTGGCGTAACAATAGGACAGAATATTTAAAATGATTAAAAATGCCGTTATGAAATAAATGTAAATTAAATAAAATATTCACACGCAGCGAGTGCAGCAGCGAAAAGAGGAATTTATACTCGAGATTAAATTAGGTATGCAAAGTTTACTCATTCTTCGTAATATGTTCCGTATGCAAAACAGTTGTATCTTACAAATGCGATATTTGCTGTATTCAGACAATAAGAAAACATAATTTTAATTAATGAGATCAGTCATAGCAATATAGTATTTCAATACCAAATAACAATAAACAGCTTTAACATACTTTTCTCTCCTTTTACAGTACATTTTAATCTCCCATCGTTGTAGTCTGTTCTCTCGCCAAAACCGTAGCCAACTACCTACAAGCGTCCGAAATACGGGTAAAATTGTTGGAGCGGCACGGTATTTATTAAATGTATAATTCCTTTCGTTCCATTGGACGTTTTGCATGCAAAACAATTGAATTGTTCAGTTGAGCTTACGTCACTGATCCAGGCTTAAAGCGAACCTCCCGAGTCCCGAGTCTCCGGCACTCGCCGCGCCGTAATCGCATAACGTGTGTTGAAGCAATCAATATTAAATGGGATTAGTGTCCCATATATTATGGTACACGTTTACATGAAACCCGAACGTCGATTTGTTACAAATGTTTATTGGCTTATTGAATTTAATTATTCAAATAAAGTACAAATTACGCCGATTCTTGTGATATGTACGTATTTGCAAGATATAACTTACATCGTCTGCGAACGAAAATGCGGGTTATTTAAATTTACAATTTCTTATCATGTGCTAATTGATAAATAACTAGAAATTCACCTTGTGTTGGTCTTTCGAATTTGTACACAGCAGAGCAGAAACTGCTCAACGAAGACAGCTGCTGGAGCCATAAAGCTTATGCATTCAAACCGGAAATTGCAAAATGTACCATCTTTAGCTGTGTAAAAGTTTTTACATTAAAACTTCACTTAACAATCACGTATTTAGGTGCGATTTAAATATAAAGCGCTTATCATTTATTTTGCTCAAAGGATTCCGTTCCATTCATCGGTCCGCAAATGCAGTTGTGCTCTTTAATCTCAATGCGTCGGCTGTTAAAGGAATTTATATGTCATTGTTCCTTAGCTGACTAAGAGATACAGCGCTAAGCTTTTAACCCAGTTGTGTTCTTGGCGCCTACATCGCCTATATTCCTTTCCTTATTCCATTACAGACGACGTATGGAGGCTCAAGGAACTCGGCCACAGCGTCAATTAAATTGACTTAATAGTTCAATATGTTCTTCATTCGGTCCAATTAATTCACAATTGTGCCTAATAATACGTACCGTAATGCTAATTGTCGGTACG
Organism: Passova gellias; assembly: GCA_018249975.1. Taxonomy (NCBI): domain Eukaryota; kingdom Metazoa; phylum Arthropoda; class Insecta; order Lepidoptera; family Hesperiidae; genus Passova; species Passova gellias. The sequence goes on from DWUN01000958.1 coordinate 5,715, forward strand.
TGATTGTTAAAGATGTAGTGGGTATGTCTGAGATCTGATAAGCGTTTTGATGCATGGCGTAGTTACAAATGCCTGTAGTAAAACTCACGTATGCTATCAGCCATCGGCCGCTAACGTAATAGGCTGGATGACATCAACAGCGCGTGCAATTTTCTAGGCTTTACTAAGACTCGTAAAGATTCGCTCGCTGGGTCACGTTCAATAATCGAATAACCAATCCACTCTTAACCAAGTCTCAAGTTATGTCCTTTGCCATTGTTCCTATCTAATATATTTGCTAATTTGAAGTAAACATAGTGGTCAAAGAGTGAAAAGTATTCGATTCTTATCATACAGCGCAATTTAATACACAATACGTCGGTCTGTTTTATGGTGAAATGTTTGCCTTGTGCTCTCGTTAACGTGTACGTTCAGTGTTAACTCGACTTCGGCTTAATTTAGTTGGCTACGGCAAGCCCGGCGCGAGATGGGCGTTTCGCATTGAGTGGCAATTACGCCGGTAATAGCTACGTTATCAGATGCCACGTCATCGCAATAATGAAACAAGCCCCCGTCCGACTTTCTCCTAATACACTTTTCTTTATCTCTATTTATTAGGTTATATACCTATTTATGAGGTATCTTCTAACGAAACAAATTCAACAGCAATTAAAGCATCAATCACATTTCACTGAGGATGATTTTACAGTGAAGCAATATGTACTAAGTTATTCTCATTCCCAGATTTATTTCGTTACCTAATTATAAACTGTACCACAGTAATAAGTTTACAAGGATAAAAGTTTTAAGAAGTAAAACGTTGTTTCCTCTGAATGACATACTCATATAAAGCGTGACATACTTTTTAAACAGTAATCATTTTCTTAGACAAATTATGTTGATTTGTTATTACCTTTTCCGGCGCGACTCGTCTAGTAACAGCGCTTATAATTCATCTCATTAAGAAGGGGATCCGTTAAAAATGCACGTGGGTGATGTTGATGGCGCCACTAGCGCTAGATTAAAAGCTTAAGTTGAGTATCACGTAGCATCGTGATGTCGAGCTTAATCTGTGTTCCGCTTATAATTCTTTCGTTGTGTGAGTTACTATCATTTTTTGTTGTATTTATTAAATACGATACAATTAAGTTGTTCCCGTGAGCGCGATTGTGTTACGGGTACCGCTGTAACTGTGTTGTAATAATTTTCCTATTGTACTTTATTACTGTACGCCATGCTCTCACAAGTGGCAATAACCTGTGCGACTGAGTTGTTAGTGAGAAATTTAAAGTATCTTTTTTTGTGAAAAGAGCGTAGCAACCGAGTGGGTAGCAATCACAAGTAGCTACTGTCGTCCATGGACATCTGCAAGCGAGCTCTTAAAGAGCTGTAGGAACGGCTGTTAGTGTGAATTCAGTTAATGGTTAGTTAGTGGGTTAGTACTTATCTATAAATGCACTTAGTATCCGCCTTAAAGGTTGGTCACCAATGGACTGCTACTAGTTGAGGAGTGAGATGGTCGCCTCTGGTATACATGTGGACCGGCATCCACACCCTTCAAACCGAAACACAAATTGTTGTAATAACAGCTGCTTCAAGGCAGAAATAAATATAGCGGTAGTACCTACTTCCCCGGACGAACCTGTTCTACCTCATCTTCTAATTCATTTACTTTAATATCATCCTTGATTCATGTTATATAAAATAACTACAATAGCGATAGTACATGTAACTCAAACTACAAGTGTACTTTGTTGCTTCTCTAATAATAGCAGTGAAATAACAGAAACATCACAGATATTAGAAACATTTGGAATTCTATTTAAATAAATTATGTAAATATGACGATTGCTCTGTCGCAATACGCTTCACGGACAAAGAACTATTCGTGGATCGTATCTGCATTCAGGACGCCGTCAGGCCAGCAGTTATCCTGAGATATGAGCCGCCTGGCGCTAGTGACGTGGCCGGTGTCGCGGGCCGCTGCGCGTGCGCACTGGCGCGTGAACCAGCTGATAGCGTGGGAACGACACGTGACGAATGCCGCGACATACATCGTATACTGTGAATTTGTGCGATATGATACTACAACGGCAATGATTTTTCTTATAACATTGAGAGATTTCACTACGAACAACGTTTTCACTGAGCGAAACGCATGTACAATACTATACATGTTAGTACCTACTATAAATATTTCTTAAACAAACTTTGACTTTTAAATGTTAGCACTGGTGTATAGGAGCTCTGTGAGATACCCGTGGCCATGTTAGAATGCAGTTACTGTTGTCGAGACTGACTCATATGTATTCTGACGGGGAACGTGTGTAGCCACTACACTCAAAGCTCTTAAAACAATAGGATGCGGGACTCAGCGCTGACGACCTCAACTCGCGCTCGTAGACTTGCTCGACAATACAATTAGGCACATGATCGCTCAATGAAAGCCAATTCAGACGATTGGAACATTGTCTCATGTTGTCAAAAAATTATTGCGTTAATATAAATGATGATTTCATCTTTAACTTTATTACATAGCATCGCTTCCTCCTTATCGAGCATATCATCAGTGTTGATTGAGTTAAATGCTTTCTCTGTCATAACGCTGCTTAATTACGACCCAAAGGAACAATTTATCTGTTTGTTAGGATTAGTTTCATTAAAAATTCTTTAGTGAATTCGAAACGAACGTTAAATTTATTCGTCGAAGTGCGATAAAATGTAAGCCCGGATATTGCTACCCGTATTGTGTAAAAAAGTTATCCATAAGTACTTACGATACGATAAAATTTTAATGTGATACCGATTCACGTTTCTCTATTAGTCATCGCACTTATACCTCGCAACCTTCCATTATTTCCGTATCGCATTCGTAAATCCATTGGCAATTTAGTACGACCTTGTAATACCTGACAAAAATTTAATTAAACGGTCATTTGATCACTAAATATAAAAATGCATGACATTATGTAAATTGAATTGTATAACAGCGTTCCGTTTTAGGAGAAAGAACCCTGCGTTAATAAAGTTGTTATTGAATGTAATTTCTTGATTTAGATTGTCCATTAGTCTTGATCATCTATTAGACTCCTTTCTCTACGGCAATGTTTAAACCAACAAGTCACCCGTCTTAATAATCGAATGTCGGCAACTCGAACCACAACCAGCACACAACTTTCAAGGTGAGAAAACAAATACACAAAATCAAAATCTAACCAACTACAATGATAAATTGCAAAGCGCTTTGTCGAGAGAGCCAAACATTTTATTAATGCAAGTGATGCTAATGACTAGACTGTAATATCGAGTGTAGTAGTGACTTAGGCCATCACGCAACGTTTGCACGTGCCCCAGATTCGGAGCTATCCACAGCTATCCGATCCATTAACTTAATTGTTGCGCCACTATACTTATAAAATTGTATCGTTAAACATAATGATACATTTCGCGCATACCACTAACCGCTAGTTGCTTCTGCAATTTGAAGCTTTGTATCGTAAACATGAATGATGTCATTCACGAAAGTGTTCATCGCGGTGTATCGCTACCAACAACGACCAACAATCAACAATAGTGGCAATGCGTGACGGTGTTTGGAGATTTGCAGGATAAAACAGCATTTGCTCTTCCGTTCAACGCTTTTCCGTTCGAAAGCGACGCTATGGAATTGTTGTGTCGCTGTACAGGTATAATTTTGTCGGTATTAATACACCTGAAACACAATTACGCTGTCATGTCGGCGCGCGCAATTCAATATGAATGCGCGAGTACCGTTAATGGGAAGACAAAGGCCATAAATCAATGGACTAATTAACTGATCGAAATGCAACTGGAGCCGTTAGCATCGCACCTGCCGCGTTAGTCACGCTTCGATATAGTTGTAGGTAATAAGTAGAAAGTATTTGAGCTCAATTAAATCTTAGATTTATTTAAATACGAACTATATATTTGTATAAAAATTATATACGGTATAATATTACAATACTATATCGGTGTCATTAGCTATGGCTTTTGCAATTGACTGTAAGATTGATTGACAACCAATTTATCATAACTGCATGACGAATATACAAAGGTATGTTTAGCCAACAAGCTTAAAGCGTTAGCAGGAGCGTTTTTGTAGGCGGAATTATAACCGTGATAGCAATCACCAATAATTAAGAAAAACTAGTCAAAAAAGTATATAAAACAATAAATAAAAATGTGTGGCATTTATTAGCCGTCATAAAATATTGATTGAATCTGTCGTCACTCACTGACACATCGCTTTAGTATTTTACGTATGTTTATTGTATTAAAGGATTTTACTTACTAGTAAGAGCACCTTTTGAATTCTAAGAAAATACGCAAACAACGTTATACTAATTAAGTTAATATGAGGTTGTGGTGTAGACCAGTTTCTTCGTAATATTGTTGATCCTATTACGTTGGTTTCGGGCCATGAGTCATTATAATTTCGGAAAAAATTACAGATAATTAAATTTACCCCTGTATCGTGATTTTATGTATAATTCAATTAGACAATATGAAATATTAAGGAAGTTTTAATTAAAGGGTTCAATTAATCTAGGACGATAGGAAGATGTCATATTCGATTACAAGGCACCGTGATTCATGCACTGCACAGCAGTGTATCCTGTTCTGGAATGGCTGCAACGATACGTAATAAGATCATTAGAGTATATGTGAATAACACAGAAAAATAAACAAGTTACATAATACGTGTGTCATTACATAATGGAAATGCACGTAAGGCGGATGCCGGAATGAAGGATGACAATCTGCGGCTCCCCACGATTTGTACGCCAACGAGCTGCAAGGTCGGCGTCTGATTGCCGATAATAGTGCCGCTTAATACGATGTGCCGACGACACACCGCCCGCCATACGACACACTGGCCCACTTGTACCTGCAACGCTATTTGATCGTTTACAGCTTTTATCATATTTTTGTTGGGAAAAGATTTTCCAAACGTACTCAATCTTTACGGATAGACATCAAGTTATGAGGGACTCTTAATCGTTGTAAATGTCCAAGACCGTTGAGAATTGTGGTAAAACTTCGAGGTCTCCATAGAAACACACCGGCGGGGCCCCCTTGCACTATGCCCATTGGGCTTTTTCCTTGATGATCGTTTTCGGGGCCTTTCATACTCGTGTTCTCTAGTAGTATCAAGGCAATATTACCTTGAACGATAAGGAATGACGCTATGACATTACGTACATATATTTGTAAGTATAATTAAGCAAACTAAAAAAAAACATTCGTTTTATCTTCAGAAGTTATCTATACACATAAATAAAACTGGAGTGTCTGTTTGTAATATTGGAATAAGCTCTTTTTATCAAATGTTATCCGTCTGTTTGTTTGTTCCGGCTAATCTCTGGAACGGCTATACCGATTTTGATAGGACTTTCACTAGCAAATAGCTAATATAATAAGGAGTAAAGTTACTTTTATTTTAGAATACATAAAATAATTAAATTCAAACGCGGACGAAGTCGCAGGCACAGCTAGTATTTAATTCACATGGAAAAGTTTATGGCATTTATTAAGCGAAAAGATTTTACGTAACAGATATGGAGTATCATGTTTCGTTATGTGGAACAAACCAGCTGCTGTTGACAATAATATTTTATATTCCTTTTATTTCGATTCCTGACAGGACGCCCGTGGGCACGCGCTCTCGGGTTCGGTTGCGAAATGCGGCTATTTTTAGCTGACTCTTGTTTGTTGACGACATCACACAAGAATTCCATTGAATTGATAGTTTGGTCGTCCCCTGTGAATGTCATTATGATACTTTGTTTACTCGTTCCGATATCCCGAATCTCTATTTCTGGATTCTTACGATCCGTTTATGATTCAAGTAAATATTACGGTATTTGGCAAACACTGTCCTCATTGATCATGATCTATTATCACAAAAATGAAGTACGTTACGAACTGGTATTTTAGAAAATTGCTTTTAGAGTTGAATTTGAAGTTTACTCCAAGCGATCAATACAAATCCAATCGCAATGGAAGAAAATGACGGGAGTTTCCTTGAAAATCCACCGTATCCCGTCGTCATGTTTCCCGTGCACACGTAAGCTTGGCGGTGGCAGGAAAATATCTGATTGCCCGATCCCGGATGCACGGTTTTTATTAGACCTTGACATTAATTCGTCGCATCACATGTTTTAACTAGTTGTTGTTTGCGTCTTCGTCCCCGCTCGTAGAATCAATCCGTTTTTAATTACACATAAGTAGTAAAACATGGTTATTACAACTACTTTATAATAAAAAGTATAACCGATCTCTCGTGCATTTTCCATCCACAAAAACACGATCCTGTCTTAAAAATATCCAAAACATATTGTGATACAATTCGTATAGAATTTTCGTTTACACCACGAATGAATGCAATCTTTTTTCTAAATTTACGAGGAAGTCTTATCATCGCGAATACATCGTAAAAACGACTCTTGCACTTTTAGTATATCCACTTTTTTACAACGGCGGTTTATTTGCTAAGTAAATTGACGTGCCACTCGAGCACTTTGAAGGGCTTATCTAATGCTTTTAAGATTTTGCGATGGCACTGAAATGTCTTTTCGCAATGGAACTTGACGCAGCTGCCTAGTTCTTTTTACTCTACGATGTCATGTTGTTGCATCAGCAGCTGCTACTCAGTTTGATGTAGGTACTAATTTTACAATGTTCACAAAAAAAACATAGCGGAAGAGGCTTTACGTGTAATTGTCGTTTGCACTTTGCGGTTTGCGGTCGTTGAGAGATCGTTATACTTAATTGTACTTAATTCTCGCGGTCAGATGTTATTGTTGAGCAGGACAGTATCAGTTGCTTCATATTTATATTTTTGCTCGTTTTGTGACTTTGTTTAATCATGACCAAAGTAGAGCTTCGGTTATAATTGTAATCTATTAAGTCAAGTGCTTACTGTCAGACTCAAATTGGAGGCTCTAGTACCGTCTGCGTTCGTGATATAAATTAACTGGGCGACTTGTACTTTTAAACTCCGTCACATAACGATTGATCCTGATAAATCGTTAGTTTGAGAGCGCTACTTACAAAGTCAATACAAGGCAGGCAAGAAATTGGCGACCCTTACGATGTTGAAATTATGTCGAGGCGACCATTTACCGTCAGTTGGGCCGTCAGTTTGTTTGCTATTCCATTTTATTATACCAAAAGAAATACAATCACAATTCCTAATCTCGAATTATTCCGCACAGTTTAGCAAGGAAACGCGTAGCGTTGCAAGTTGTGCGATAATGCACTCGTTATGCAGCGGTGGGTCGGCCTTCGCCACGGCAACGGTCCCATTGTGCCTTGCTCACAATGAACACTTAGAAACTGGATATCAACGTCTTTTGTATGCATTTTGAGGTAATAATATCAACACGCGAAAAGTACTTCATCGGTTTATACATACCCGTTTCACCACTTTCGAGATTGCTGAAGTCGAAAATTACCTTTAGATTCCAAACTTGAACACAACGGTGTTCTCATTTTGAATCGTGTCGAAACGTGATTTGTTAAAATTTTTGTATTGGCATTTTAAAGTAAGCATTTCCTTATTTTTAGGTTAACATTTTGTGTGAAACGAGACTCGAAAACAGTAGTTTAGATCAGAAGTGCATGCGGTTCACCTTCCATCACATGAAATTGCTCAGTTAACCACAAGAACGCACATAGTAACAGGGATTTCCAATAACAGAGGGGAATCCAATAGCCATCACTCTGACAGGGGTCAAATGACTAAACAAGCGAAGAATGTTTAGAGCAGCGATGCGCATGTACCCATGTATATATTAAATCAACACATGGCTACAAATTCCACAACAGAATTATTAGTTAGTATAATGAATATCGAGTGCTTAAATTTAGTTATTTTATATCTAGAAAAGTCTATCCAACTGATTCTTATCATTTATCATCAATATGCATAAGAATTGTATGAAAATACAGATTGTTTAGGCTTAGAACAAATGGATAATAGAAGAATTACAAAATAGATTTATAAGGTGAATCTTAAAAGTATAGGCATAAAATTAAACTAATTTACTCCCATTGGCGACATTCTCGAGGCATCAGGAATAGGTACGTCTAATAGACAAGTCTGTATGAAGATATTGATGAAAGTGGAAGAGGCTGTAGAAGGGTGCCCCAGGGGAAAAAGGCGTTACGTAACCTAAACTAACATATATATATATATATATATGTATATATATATAATCCATATAAACACACATAACACAAAGACGTTAACAAATTTTTCCATTCATAAACCAAAATACATTATACACTTTTACAATATCCATTTTTTAAATGGAAATACTTTGTTATCTCTGAATTTATGGTTGCTTACTGCAATAATTTTGGATTGCAGACCTCCCAGCATATATCGTATGTCATCTGGTTCACGATAAGGTCGCATAAGCCGCCCTCGCAATTCAAATCCCAAATTGCCCGGCAAAATCTCACCGCCTTTTGTTCAATAGAGTTATTATTACGGACCACTGATTTGAAAAGGATCCCTTCAATATTTTTTTTTCCCCAACTCCCATGTATTCATAAAAAATATTAAATAATACCAACGTGAAAATGTGTACTTTCTTGTAATCAATGTTTATGGAAAACCGAAAGTGTGGGTAAGTGCCCATTCGGAGGTCATTATACAAAGTAGATCATTACCGAATTGATAACCGAATTTCTATTGGAACAGAGCCCTAATTACAAATCAATGTCTAGCAGAACGTCATTAGTAACCAGACACGCTTATCGATATATTATTTTGTTATCAGAAAGCCTCAATTTATTTCATGAATAAAAAAAACAAAAGATCGATTGCGAAACTTGAAGCAAAGAAATAATTTAACCGTCGGTCTGGACCTAGAATGTTTTTAGTATGGCGAGTGTAAGGTTGCGAGTAGGTACGAGCATACTTGTGGGGTATGCGAGGGCGGGGGTGGTGGTAAACGACGCAGTTTCCTCGGTTGCCATGACGACGCCCCGCACGTGGCCCGCCGTTTCTCGTCCAGACCGCCTCCGAATTAGCAAATCGTAATATTCGACGTACATTCACAGACTATCCCTTTATGTCGGTCGATTAAACCGGCGATGTTCTATCGAGTGTAATTGCGGGTGTAATATGATGTCAGCCGTGTAATGAGCAGCTACGCAGTAATATATTCAAATAATTGTATCTATAAAAACAAGTAGGTACACGGTAGATTTAAATTGATAATCACGCCTGCCCCTAATTTTTTTACACAGTCGAGAGATTTCGTCTTCATTTTATAGAATACTTGCACGTCTGGTCATGAGAGGGTGTGATTGTGTGGCCGCCCCCTTCTCTTAATTGCATTTTATTTATTCAGTGCCTTGGTACCCTCTAACTGCGACGACGGCGGCGCGGGGATCACGTTCCTCCAGTCGCTCATTAGTTAATTCGTCACTCTTGTTACATAATACTTGATATCATTGGAACATTATTTAATAAGTTTTGAAAGTTAACAATGTGACATTATAATTTTTTTCTCCGATCCATCACAATTTTCGATCATTTACTTGAGTATATTTATTATAGGTTAAACATGATTCCCGAAGGCTGATTTTTCCGATAGAGTATCGCATAAAATTTACATTTTGACCCATCTTTAAGTTACGTCACGGCGAGGGCGAAGCTTTGCTTTCTGCTGATGTCATACCTGCTGAGTAATAAAAACACCCCTCCTGGTGAAGCAAATCGATATCGGGGTCTGAACATTACATATTTATTACTAGCTGGATTCCGGAGCACTAAGGAAAATGTAAATGTATCTGAACTTCACATCAATGTTAAGTGTGGTAGTTCATTTTATCAGTAGTTCTGTGCGTATGTCATGGATACAAGGGATATTTCACGCAGTTATTTTTTATATTGTACCTACATCGTACATGTATGTATGTACCAGTAGTGTTATTCAATGTGTGTTGATGTAGGGATATGTTTATATTACGGTAATATAGGGGAGGAAAGTGGCAATATATAGAGATATGTTTACTATTCAATTTTGTAAATGCACCGAACGTCCTATGTGATGACGGACAGATTTTCCATAAAATTGGCGCGATATGTATATTTGATCAATTATTTCGTCACAAAAGATTTAAAATCATTTTTCAAGATTTAAAATTAACAAAATTAACAAATACCTAGGATTTTCTAAAATTTCATTCATAAATCAAGTTATGGAAAACATAAGTATAAAGTGTGAACTTGATAAATCATAAGTATAAAGTGTGAACTTGATAAACCATAAGCAATAAGTAAGTAGAAGTTTGAAAGTTTTTTAATTTAATTATCATTTATACTGCGAGTGAATTGTATATTATCAATTACAAATACTTAGGTAAATACTCGTAGTTACTATTCATTATTTAATAGGTAAGTTTTGTAAAACATATATTTCAGTACTTTTTAACATGTGTACCTACTAATAAAACTTCTGTACTGCAATGTAGCGAGGTCTGGCGTAGCAATGGGAGACCCTTCCCAACTCTTACATTAACTACTGGCTTGCTAACTCTATCCACTGAACAAACTGAAGTGTTCAACACGTCCCTCTAATTTAGTCCCCTAGTTACAAAAGTGAGCAGTTTCGCGTACACGGTATTTTTTTCCTAATTGTGCAATATAAACATAATTTGACAGCACTAGAATAGAAGGAATTATTGTTTCATAATATGCAATTAGAAATTTGAATAATATTGACAGTTATCCACGCAATTGAAGCTGATATGAAACTTTTAAAAGAAACTATGCTCAATATAAAGAATTAATAAAATCAGTAATTTTAGTTTCGTTACAGTAATTTTGTTTACATCAATGAAAAATCCTTTTAGTGCTTACATAAACAGTAAATGCCCTTGGAATAGCTCCACAGAACATAGGTACTCAAACCAACATTATGTTACGATGACGTTGTTGGTCGGACGTCGAACAAAACGCATATTTATAAACGGTGAGTCATTATTACACGCAGTTTCCTCGGATACGATCCTGTCGTACAGGAGTACTACGAGATTCAGTGACGTCACTTGCAATCTTTCGGTGACTCAGCCCGGCTCCAGCTTCGAGGTGAATCAATGAAAACTGCCTTCTATTGCAAAACCAAAACCTGAATCACTTTCGAGTCGAATCGCTATCCCTACTTCCCTACTTGTGATAATATTATAAATGCGAATGTAAGTTTGTTTGTTACGCTTTCACGCGAAAACTACTTAACCGATCATCATGAAACTTTGTACACATATTCGTGGAGGTATTAGAAGTAACAATTTATTCAGAAGTAGAAGTAACATTTTAACAGTTCGTTTTTATTTATTTATTACTTTATGTACAAAGAAGAAATAACAAATACAGTTTTTAAGAATTTTTTTTTACGAAAGATAAAAAAAATGGGGATACAATAACCGTTTTGTTAAATCCAAACGCGGAAGAAGTCGCGAGCAAAGCTAGTTCGTTTTTTATTTTTATTTATTAAGTTTATAAATGCGCACCAACGGAATCGCATAATATTTTATACATATCCGCATTTGGAAAAAAATGCAGGCGACGTATGCAATTTTTTTGAGAGATAACGGCGCCGTGCCGTGGGGGCAGGTCGTTGAACGCGTTTCATTGTGATGAATCATCGGTCACCATCGCGACGTCTTCAATCCCCTGCACTGTACGTTCGCACGAAGCGCCAACGTACTCGGATGCAATGTAAACGAAGTACAGTCTCCGGTCGCGGATATACAGCGAGACAATTTTGTGACCATTGCCGCCGAGTCACACGCAAACACCGCATCACGAACTTTTTGTGCGCTTAGCACGGTGCTTACGAGACGTCACCTTGACGTTTGAAATTGAAGAGGTTTTAATTAAAGCGCTTGAACTTTATTGTGCGGCAGTACCTGCTCTGTACGCTGAAAGGAACAAAGTGGGCTGTATTCAATATTCATTTACGGACGCTACAATAATGGACGGGGAACGATTCGAGAGTGCTGCATTCCGTGCGGTGAGAGCTATTAAAAGCGCCGAGGATAGTGCGGGTGAAAGGTCGTGACAAATTTATACTTCGCTCATATATTAATTCAGTTTATTGTCCTTCATCTAATTCTTTGTATGTTTTCATAAATAATTGTCTATACAGTAATTAATATTAAATTCCAAACTGTGTAATAAAAAGGTCAGGTCTGACATAAATTTAGCTTTACAAAGTTTAACATTCAAAACGAACCTTGCTCCGTTAGTAACGAGGGCAATAGTTTTAATATTGCTCTCAATATTCTTGAACGCATTCCAGCGATTATAGCGACACTATTATACGTGTGGTATTGTATAAGAATCACATAAGCACCAAAAACCGTGATCCTGTCTCAAATATGACAGTATTTACTATCATATAATGTTACATCAATATTGATTCTTTTATTACTCGTAAAATCATTCAACATTTCCTTATTTGAAAATTTTATAGCATATTTCATTAGTTTACACAGTGTATGAGTGTATCATACATACCCATTACAATATTAAGCGCTTTAAGCGATCACAGCCGAGGACCGAAGACTGTAATTATTTTTATAAACAAATTTTATAAAAAAATCTTGGTACATTGGACGCCTTGGATCGTAGTCACATGATATTTACTATTATTATTTGATTAAAGCATCTTTTTTGCGTTCCGTTTTTTTAATGAACTATTCTTGGAATGGCTCAGAAAATCCTATGTAGCTTAGTGACTATGGTGAATAATAAGCATCCATGGTCATTTGTGCCGGCGTAACACCAGTTGTAGCAAGTGACGTTGCCTACGTGGGTTATATGTATGTAATTATTGAGGTACACGCGTAGGCGCGTACTACAACCAATTGCTTTTTTTTACAACTTACAATTATAGATCACGATACTATTTGGACTCGACTATTTGGATTACGTAGACAAATTATATGTTTTTTTGGCCACGTGAAGGGAAAAATAATCCATACTAATATTATAAATGCGAAAGTAACTCTGTCTGTCTGTCTGTCTGTGACGTCATCACGACCAAACCGCTG